>OVAY01000596.1:0-51200 GCA_900406395.1 Kernera saxatilis
GAAAAAACATACAAAACAAATAAACATTATACCTTAAAATTTTGAAAAAAAACCCGTGTGTATACACGGGGTATTCATCTAGTTATTACATAAAATGTAAGCTCAAACGCATCTCCACGAGATTTCTTCTCGCATAATTCACTATGAAAATCAAAGCGAGAACAAAGCAGAAATAGATTACACCCTAAACGAAAGCTCTCACGGTCTCTCTCGGTCTCTCTATCTCGACGAAGAAGGTGAATATATACTATCTCTCTCTCTTGCTTCTCCTCACCAAAACAGAGTTGTTCTCTGTTTCTGTTATAACGGCCAAAACCGCATAACAGCCATCGGGCTTCGTTGCTTCATGACTGGGCTTTCACGTAAGCCCATATCTTCAGCCTTTGATTAGCATTTACTTAAGTAAATATACAACAATTTTTAAAATTTCGAACTTTCGAGCGATCATAAGGGTAAAATGGTAAACAAGCAAAATAGTTAATCACCCTATTATCAAATTCAATAACGCTTCTTCTTCATTGAAGCCGCCGCCGCGAAAACCTGTTCATTCGAAGAGTCAGGTTAGTTCTTTGATCGTATTAGGGTTTTATGTTACTTTCTCAATCTTAACATTGCTTCATCGTAGTTGTGAAACTTCGGTTTCGGAGTTGAGAGATCGTCGCGGCGAATTGTGTGATTAGCGCGAATTTTTTTAACTGGGTTCGTTACTTAGATTCGTCGGAATCTGAGATGGCTGAGGAGAGGAAGAAGAGTGAGATAAGGGTTGAATCTGAGGGCACCGTTGAAGAAGTAGTTGCAGAGCACAGTTCTATGAAGAAGAAGAAGAAGAAAAACCGAGAGGATAAGGATGGTTTTACTGGAGAAGAGAAATCAGGCGAGGACGCTGAGAAGAGAAGGGTCAATTCTGAAGCTGAGGATGATGTTAAGAAGTTGAAGAAGAAAAATAAGGAGAAAAAGGCTGATCTTGAAGCTGATGCTGATGGTGGGAAGAAATCGAAGAAGAAAAATAAGGAGAAACGTGTTGATCCTGAAGCTGATGATGATGCTGTTGGTGGAAAGATATCGAAGAAGAAAAATAAGGAGAAACGTGTTGCTTCTGAAGCTGATGATGATGCTGATGGTGGAAAGAAATCGAAGAAGAGAAGTAAGGAGAAAAGGGCTGATTCTGAAGCTGAGGATGGTGCGAAGAAATCGAAGAAAAATAAAGAGATAAGGGCCGATTCTGAGGCGGGTGATGATGGTGTGAAGAACTCGAAGGAGAAAAAGAGCAAGGAAGAATCTGGTGATGATGGTGTGAAGAACTCGAAGGAGAAAAAGAGCAAGGAAGAATCTGGTGGTGATGAGATAAGAAACAGTGAAAGCTCCAAAGTTTATGAGGGCAGTGAAGGAAATCAAAGGGATGAGAAACCTCTCGTGAACACTGATGATGCTAATAAGAGGAAAACGGGAAAGAGAAAGCGTGATGATAGTGATTTGGGAGCTGAAGATAACACAGACAAGTCCAACAAGGAGATGAAGAGGAAAACCAAGAAGAAGAAACCAAGTGTGGATTCAGAGGTTGAAGAAAACAGCTTGAACTCAGCAAAAGATGCAAAGAAGAAAAGCAAGGAGAAGAAACGAAGCGAGGATCCAGAGGTTGAAGAAAACAACAAGGACTCTACGAACGATGCAAAGAAGAAACAAAGCGAGAGTTCAGAGGCTGAAGGAAACGACTTGAACTCTACGAAAGATGCAAAGAAGAAAGGGAAGAAGAAGAAGGAGCAAAGTGAAGCTTCAGAAACTGAAGAAGACAACAATGACGGCACGAAAGATGCAAAGAAGAAAAGGAAGAAGCAAAAGTGTAGTAAGACTGTTAAAGATGTGACAACCCCTTCAAGTAAAAGCGCAAAAAAGGTGACCTTTTCTGATCAAGTAGAATTTTTTCCTCCTAGTGAGGATCAAGAAAGTGAAAAGGAAGATGAAGACGAAGAAGAAGAAGAAAAAGTTGAGCTGGTGAGGGGTAAGCGGTTTACAAAGGAAGAAGATGCGTTAATCAAGAAAGCTGTATATGAATACGTTGAAAACCATGCTTTAGGAGAGGACGGGGTAAATATGATTTTGGACTGCAAGTCAAACCCACGAGTTAAAGGATGTTGGAAAGAAATAACAACTGCTTTACCTTGGAGGCCACATGACAGTGTGTACTACCGTGCACACACTATATTTGAAGAAGGAGACAGCAGGGGGATATGGACTAAAGAGGATTTCGAACGCGTTATAGAGTTTCAAAAGAAACACGGGAATGATTGGAGAAAACTTGCGGATGATATGGGTAAACACAGGAAGCATGTGAAAGACGCTTGGAGGAGAATAAGATTGGCGGGAAAGAATAAAGGGCATTGGTCGAGAGAAGAGTATCAAAATCTCTTTGATCTTGTGAACAAAGACATTAAAATGAAAGCATTCAAAGAGAAGCACTCTAAACATGGGATGCTCCGAGATGACATCCCTTGGATGGCGATAAGCGACGAACTTAAAACACGGGACCACGTGTTTTGCTGCGCTAAATGGTATGATCAGCTGACATCACCAATGGTGTCAAAGGGAATATGGGCAAACGTAGATGACTATAGACTCTTGGACGAGCTTGTGAAACTGGATGCTGCTTGTGTCGACGATGTGGATTGGGATACGCTTTTGGATAATCGAGATGGAGAAGCTTGTAGAAAGCGGTGGAACCAGATGGTGCGAAATATCGGAGTACCGGGAACCAAAACATTTGCAGAACAAGTTGAGATTTTGTCTCAAAGGTATTGTCCTGACTTAGCTGAGGACAGAGAGGATTTCGACAACAGGCCCTTTGATCCTGAAGGTTAATGAAGTCTAGAAAAGTTTATTTGTTCCTTTAATGTTCTACTTTAATGCGATGTTATGTAAAAACGATGAGAGTTTGCATTTAGACTTTTGCCATAATGTATGTCTAGGATGGTCCAAAGTAGATACAAATGGGTTGATTGAGAATCGCGGACGTGATGGTCCAGATTCTATTGGCACAGATCAGTTCTGAAGCTACTGCACCCGAGTAAATCATATGTGTCTTTCTTATTTGTCTGTTCCCATACGAACATGCCAATGGCGAAGTAAGCTCCAAAGTAGATAAGAAGCTGAGCAACTGAATGAATGCAGAGAGCCAGAGAACAGTAAAGAAAGGCAGCAAAACAGAGCGAGAGAGGGAGAAGTTGGAATGAAGATGAGTAATTTTGGAGGAGATATAGCCAATCAACAAGGTGAAGTTAAGTTAGTAATTCCAAGGAATTCATCTTTCCCAAAAAGGCAAAGAGAGAACACAGTAAACCCAACACGTCAATATATATTACAAACACTAGCAAAAGAGAGTCTCAACGCATCTTAACAGACTTTGAACCATCTTCATCTTAAGGAGTAGTGGTTCTCACTTCTCAGCGAGCTTCGTATTGAACAACTGCAAGAGAAAAATAAACAACCATATAATTAGTCTTCACGACATATATATATTGGTACATGAAAACCAACAGATTAATAAACCAACACATTCGAAATGGTGCCATCACAAGACCAAACAAAAACTAAAAACATTACTGCACAAAAGGAGGATTGAGGATTAGTCCTGATTACCTCCCTGATCACCTCTACGGGTACGCTTCTTGTAGAGAATACGGTACCCACACTCTCTGCATTGGATCACATCTCCAGGCTTCAATGTGTTCTCGTGTCCACAATCTGATTCAGAAACAAACAATTAAGAAAAGTATTCAATGATCCGATATGCCTCCTAACTAAGCCAGATATGAAACGAGAAGAAACCGTGACTGGTCTCTTTTTTTGGTTTTTTTTTTTTTAATAAAGACAACAAATTTAGCATTGTCCATTTCAAAGCTACCATCTTTTCACACAAGTAGTAAGTTTCAAAAGTTGCATTCAATTTTCGAGAGGAAGAAGATAGTCGAGTTTACCTCCGCAGACGTATTTCACGGGTTCGGGCAATGGATCCATGATTATCGAATCGAATCTATTAATTCAACAAAGAAACATAGTAGAGTCAGGACAAGACTCTAAACAGAATCTTTTGCTCGCCGAAATTTCTCAGTTGGGATTGATTTATTTCTTCATACTTACCCAAGTGTTTCTGCAGAATTAGGGCTGCTTTTGAAGATGATTTCAAGCTCGAAAGAGACGAGAATGGAGATTTTAAAATAATTTAAATATGGGCTTACAACACAAGAAGCCCATATAAACTTGGGCCGCGGGATAGTAGCTTTAGAAACACCGGTCAACGTTGACTATTGTTGTTCAAGAATTTGTTAGCTCAGCTAACTAATAATGCTTTGGTACTTTTGTTTCACATAATTATGAAGATGATTAAGTTTAGAAACATACATGAAGATGTTTATTGTTACTTTTTTTTTGTGTTCTACTTTAATGTCATGTTATGTTAATAAGGTATAAAAACTCTAAAAGGTTTTGCATCAAGACTTTGACCATAATGCTTAAACATTCAACATATAATAACATATCTAGGATGGTCCAAAGTACATACAGATGGGTGGATTGATTCTTAAGATCGAAAGAATCGCAGACGGGATTGTCCAGATCCCGTCGCCACAGATCAGTCCTGAAGCCACCGCACCGGAGTAATCATCTGCGTCTTTCTTATTTATCCGTTCCCATACGAGCAAAACCACGGTTCCAACAAACATGTCGATGGCGAAGTAAGCTCCTATGTAGAATGGACCAGCCATAGCCATTGGAAGTGGTATGATCCTAGAGATCTTTGGTGGTGTGAAGTCTCTGACAAGATTTACAACAAGAGCAGCCAAGAAGAATCCGCAACAAAGAGCCAAACAATGCTTAGGCAGTTTTGCAAATCCTTCGATCCCGAGAATAGCCATTTCGCGGTAGATAACAGCGTAAGGCGCTTTGTAGAGACCATCAGGATCACCAATGTCGAAAGCAGTCCAAAACAGCCAAAACGTGAGAGGAGCGATTACGCAGCCCATCGCTGTGCCCAAAAGCTGAGTTACAAACATGGATTTTGCAGATGATAACGTGAGGTAACCTGTTTTAAAGTCTTGCATGAGATCTGCTGCGGTTGAGACGATTGCCATCATGACGCCACAAGCTGCTAAACCGGCAATGACTCCACCGTTGTTTCCTACAATGGAAGCGATGGTGAAAAGACCAATCTTTCCGTACGTTGAAGGCATGCTCATGTCCGTGAGACCTGCTCCATAAGAGTTGCAAAAGGCAAGAGCCGGGGCAACCAAGTATGAAGAGAGGACAAAGTGCCATTTCAATGGTGGGAATATCAATGGGATTGTCGCGGTCGAAATGGCTGCTAGACACACATAGCAAGAAACCGCAAACCCGAGTGGTATATGGTCCTTGAGAAATACTTCATCTCTTTTCTTCTTCTCCAGCTGTAATTTCGAGGTCTCACTGTTATCTGAATCAAGAAACGCAGAATTAAGAATATGTTTTGAGACAGATGAGATAGATGAGACAGGTAGGCGTCGTTGTTTTGAGCTTTTGTTGCAGAGTTCCTTCACAGTGACAACAATGATCTTGATGAGGTTGTAGAGACCATCACCAAGGATGATAGCAATGGCGATAAAAACCTATAGATTCGGTAATGAGATGAAAAAAGCATCAGTAACCACCGCAAAGAGAGTACGTATGAAACTAATCTGTGCTTATTGTACCTTATATCCGTAGAGACCTTTGAAATCGTTGGCCTCAAGGTCAGCTGGATACCAGTCTCCAGCATGCTGTGATATAAATGGCCAGAGAAAACCCCAAGAAATGATAGCGCCGAGAAGAACCGAGCAGTTCACTATATGAGGACATATCAGACCACATCCAATAAAAGTAGGACTGAAATCAAAGTAAAACCTGCGCAATCAAAGCAGAGAATCATGACTCGTTACCAATTTAATCCACATGCTAAACCCTTCTCATTTTACTAAACTGGTTAGTAGAGAAACTATGAACTTACGTGTACTTGAATAGAGTCAAACCAAGTGTGGGGAAGTGATCAAACCCACAGGCATCTCCAATACCACTAAAGAACCACTTGAAGCAACTCCAAACTAAGCTAAGGCTCAGGTATTTCCCAAGACATTTAACTTGGAGTCTGAAGTGAATAATATTGGAGATAAACATTTTAATGAAACTGAAACTCAAGCTATAGTTTGCAGGAAGTGTCAGTGATATTGAAGTTGGAATCTCTGACAATTATTACCCTGCAAGCTCAGCTCCAGAGTTGTCGTGGAAACTGTTAATCAGCATCGCTGTAGCAGTTCCACTAGGATACGTAAGCTTGTAGTCCAAAATCATCACCTGAGATATACTTTTGAATCAAGAAACCATACACTTCTAAGAAATCTGTATTATCACAGTAGTGAGATGATGATACCATTCGAAGTGGAACGAGGCTGAAGAGACCGAGGAAGCTGACTACGAATAAAAACCCAATCATCCACCACAATCCAGGATTTATAACATCTTCTGGATTGTTTCCCGGATAATCAGCACCAATGAGCTTGTATGTCTTATCATCCATAGCAATCAAATACGAACCAAATCCTCCTGCACAGTCACAAGAAATCGAGAAACTCTATCAGATTTAGCCACGTTAATAAATGTCAACACAGAGGAAGGAAACTAGACGTAATCAAAATGTCAAAATATCCAATCTGAAGAAGCTAAACACTATCACAAGAAGATCGGCATTATAAAGCTTCAATAAAAGCTAAATTCAACATTTAACGAAATTAAGCCTTTTGAAACAAGAACAGATCTTCCCAATTTCTGATCTAAGAACATAGAAATCAATAGTTATCGTAAGAAAAATATATCATTCTCATTTTTTTTACCACTATAAGCAAGGCCATAGCAAGCGACAACGCAAGTCTGAATCACTGTGTTCTCTTGCTTAGTAAAGGGTTTGACCAAAAACCCTAATTTAGACAAGAACCCAGTCCAAGACTTGACGAAGAAGAAACCGAGAAGACCAGCAGCTACATTTAGCGAAGGGATGATTCCGACAGTGAGATTGAGCTTATGGGTAATGATACAGAACAAAATCCCAAGCAAGGCGCTAGCGATTAAGCCTCGTATCGTGATCTGATCTTTCCACTCGGGAACATCTTCATCGTAGTAATTGAGATTCGTCGCAAATTTTTCCGGCAACAACAATGTCTCTGAGATCTCCGTTGACTTAGGAATCTCCGTCTCCATTGTAACTAGAACAATAATCTACTTCCTTCCCAAAACTTAGCAGCAGCTGATCAAATTGAGAATCTCCGGCAGATTTCACCGGAAACTATTGAAAAGTAAAGACTTTTTCAGACGGAAGCTGAAGAACACCATCGCCAAGGAAATGGTAGTTTGACGAATTCGAGGTTATTAAATTGATGAATAAGAAAGCGCCACGTGCCCTTACTGAATGTGACGTGTCATTTCAGTCTCCCGCCTTAGTTGTTTTCCAAAGTTTTGCTGTTATTGGATAGTTGTAAATTGTTGTTATATGTGTTTTTAAAACTTCATGTTAATGTTGGAGAAAGATTTTTACAAAATATAAAGATCTTTCGTTATTTAAGTGATGGTTTAAAAAAAAAAACATTTTAAAATCTTATGTTATTGAGACATTAATTATTTTAGGTGTTTGGGGTGATTTTTTCAGATAAAAAAATACATAAAACCAAATTTATAATTTAAACTATTATTTAGAATTGAAAGATATAACAATTCTAAAAAAATCATATTAAAATTTAAGAAAACGCAAATCTACGAGAATATTGTTCTCCATATATTTATATAAGTTTTTGTCATTTGAAAATAGTTTTTATTATCAAATAAAAGTTTTTTTTTCATATGAATGTATTATGTATGCATAAGGCATTGTTTTCTTTGTTTTTTCTTTCATAACTCTCGACATCGAGAGCTAATCAATATATAAAACATCAATGAGGTCCATGATCAATAGTTATCAAAAAAAAAAAAGTCCATGATGAAATTCATAAATGGGAGTTTTCTTTTTTTTTGTTGGTCAACGAGAATAGAATAGTGATTCCACAAACACGACGCATCAACTTTTAATTAGGGTAGCGAAGTTGTTAATATTCGATCTCGAATAAATGCCACTCATTTTTCTGAATATTTACCAATCCTACCCCCACACACATAAAGAAAAACCAGGAGTGGCATTTCTCGTAAATAACAAGAAAAACAGTACCGTCACACTTGAAGCTAATTTCAAAATTAATGAGAAACATTGAAACAACGAGCATCATCACATCAAGGGTGAAGTGACGTATAGCCGTTAGAGATGATAGCTATATGGCTGAAGTATTCTCTTTCATCTTCAAAATTATCATGACCGTTGTGACTTTGTGATCATCTCCTTCTCTTCTTTCTCTCTGAAACGAAGGGAAACAAAAAACCCAAATCCTATCTACGTTCTGTTCATTTCTCTCCTTATCTCTCTCTCTCTCTCTCTGTAAATCCATGACTCTGATTCGGAAGACCAGACACACTCTTCTCATAGCTAAAGGGCAGTCATCAGACAAGAGTGAAAAGGTTGCTTTCACCTTGACTAACCATTGTGATACGGTTTCACGTTTTTCTGGTAATCATTTTGTTGTGTCTCGATGAATCAAATTGTTTCAATATCAGCAAGTTTCTCACTCCATATCTCACTACACACGACTGAAACTTTTTCCTCCTCTTATTGATTTATTTAGATACTCAATCCAGATCCAACAACTCTGCTCCACACGACAAGTCAAGCAAACTCAGAACTGAAAGCTCTGTTCCACACGACAAGTCAAGCAAACTCAGAAAGAGAAGACAAGCAAACTCTGCTCCGCAATAATAGGTGCGTTGTGCTACATGGATCATGGATCATGGATGCTAGCATGCACAATTTTATGTCGGACCCTGAATCTCAGCTCTTTACTTTCAAGGTTTACATCCTGTGACCAAAAATTCAATATGTGACTTCCCAATGAGGAAGAGATTCATTCTAGAACACACTAGTAGCTGAATTGATTTGTTATTTAGTTCTAAAATGCGCTCTTTTCTCACTGTTGCAGGAATACCTTCTTGAAAACAATGCAGAGACCATCCGTCATCAGAACCCCTTACTCTAGCCGACGTTTGCAAGGAGAGAGGTCTCATCATGATCAGTTTCGCCATGGTGAGAGATTTCTTCACTTTACATTTTTGACCCTCAAAGATTTCAGATTTGTCTCCTTTCTTTTTACTTTGATATGTTTTAGACTTGATTGAACATTTCTTTACCTGTTCCACTTGTAGGTGAGAATACAATGTCAAAATCTGGAATGGCTCACACGCTCGTCTCATTTGTTTGAGGTTAAGTTTGAACCATAGTTTAGGTATCCAATAGACATGTGTATAGGTATTAGATGAAGATTTTAGATTGCCGGATTAGTTATGGAATTTGACTGTTTGTTTTGCTTAGGTGTGAAGATAGCTCGAACATGGAATCCTGTCAGTTTCCAACTGATCGTTAGAGGTGCCATGAACGTTTTTGTTTTCACATCATAAAGTGAAACAGTCGGTTTCTAATTAGTTTGGCAATTTAAATCTTCTAGTCCATCTACCTAACACCCAAACCTTTAGTAAGATTTTAGATTGTCATATTAGTTATGAAACTTGATTGTTTTGCTTAGGTGTGAAAATAGCTCGAACATGGAATCCTGTTAGTTTCTAACTGATCGTTAGAGGTGCCATGAACGTTTTGTTTTCACATCATAAAGTGAAACGGTTAGTTTCTAATTAGTCTGACAAATAAAATCTTATAGTCCCCTAACCTTTAGTATAGAATTTTAGATTGTTATTGTATTGCTGTAATTCAAACATTGTAAGATATTTTTTTATCAAGTATTTCTTCAATTCTAATAAGTAATGCGTTCCCAATTTCTTTCTTGAATTCTTACCGGGACTCCCAGCACAAGGCCCAACACCAACAAAGATCAACACTGATGCAGAACGTTTAAGTCAAACAAACTACTACTACAGAACATGAACACACATTGGTTCACATTTGAACTATACATGGCACCTCTAAACGTTCTTGATAAAACACCAACAATTGCAACCTTGAAACGCGGAAATATATTTAAACGTTGGAAACAGAAACTGAAGAGATTTACATTCCTCTCTTTATCCATGATTTATTTAGTTTCAACCGATTATAGCTATACATTATAACAAAGAGTTTCAGAGTGTTCATCATCAGAGCCAATACCAATAGCCAATGTTTAAATACCAAACTACCAAATTCAGTCTTGTTTAGTCTCGATAAATTGGATTACAAAAAAAAGATAAATCCAAAACCTATGAAGAAAACCATTGTTAAAGACTTTAAGAAAAGAGAGGTGATATAACTATCTACTTTTTAGCAAAGTCTTTAACAAAAGCAAAACACCAAAAGCAGAAAACACATACCAAGAACGATCTGTAAAGCAGTTGTTGAAAATAGAAAACAGAAACCATAAAATAAGCAATTGACTGAATAATTAAGGAGAAAGAAAAGTTCATAAACAATAAGAAAAAAAAAAGCAAAACCCACTTAAAGAATACAATACCTTTCCTTTGTAGTCTTCACAAAGCTTAGCATCTAAACCAATTCCTCTCCTTAGCCACCAAGAAACCCATAACTCTACATAAAACCATAACAAACTTCTCCATTCTCAAGCTTTATCTTCCATATTCATCTGCAAGAACAAGAACCAGTTACACAACAACAAACACATTTCATAGAAGAGAGAAGACTTTGGAGATATGAGTGCAGATTGGGGACCTGTGATCGTAGCAGTGGCTCTGTTTATCCTACTTTCTCCGGGATTGCTCTTTCAGCTACCAGCAAGGACAAGAGTGATGGAATTTGGGAACATGAGCACAAGCGGCATTGCAATTTTGGTCCACGCCATTATTTACTTCTGTATACTCACTATCTTGATCATAGCCATACAAATTCACATCCATTTCTGATCTTCTAGTGTAACAGAGGCAAGCTTCTTTGAATTCAAAGTTTGCATTTTTCTGCTATTTTATTTTTTCTTAATCTCTGATTCTTGACTCATAGGGGTTTCTAGCAGAGTGACCAAAAAAGGTTGTATACAAATAAAAAAAGATCTATAATTTTGTATTCCAAAATTCAATTTCTCAACCCTAAGTAGATCAGTCACACATCAAATGAGATAACAATACTTCTGATCTCTCGTGGCCTCATTCACCATGTAATAATGCAACGTAAAGCATCTTCATTTTGCTTCAAAGTTTCGATTGTTTCCACAATTTTTCACTAATCTCTGATTCTTTGCTGAATCAGGGTTTGAAGTTGTATAGTATAGACAAATCAAAATCCGAAATTTTGTATTTCCACAATTCAATTTCTCAATTCCAAGTAGCTCTAAAAGATCGAATCACACATTAAAAATTGCATTAAAAAAGTATAATTTTCCTTTACCATAATCGTAACATACAAGTTCAATGATTAATACATTTATCAGACTATAGAACAGATTAAGTAAAATACTCTAAAAACAGAGTTCCAAATTCTCAGAAGATTCCTGCAAAACCCAGATTCAATAAAGGGTTACCTTTATTTCATCAGAAAACCCAAATTAAACCATAATCAGCCCGTGGTGATGTGGAGATTGAGTGCGAGGATCAAGATCGTGTAAGCAGCGAAGAAGATGAGTGTGTGGACGGCGATGGCTTTTCCGTTGGTTTTCATGCCGCCGAACTCTAGCGTCCGGTGATGTCCAGGCAACGAGAAGAGGAGTCCCGGAGAGAGGAGCACGAACAGTATAACTCCGACAAGAACCGGAGCCCAATCCGCCATTGTCGTGAAGGTAGAAAACGATGACGTTTTGAGTGCAAAGCGGCGAGAGAGAGAGAGAAGAGTAAAAAAGAGTTGAAAGAAAGAGGGAAGCTGAGGTCAGACCTGTAATTTTCATTCAATTTGTTTATTTTAAGCATTTTATAGTTATTATCAAAATTTAAAATAATTTCGTAGGTATCTTTTGAAAAAAAAAAGTTTATAATTTTGATAAGTTTCTTTAGTTATATAATTTGTATGAATTTTTTCTTTAAAAAGCATCTCTTTTATCAATTATTTTGTAAAATGTTACTCTATCTTTTACCAACCAATTTTGTATTTGCCAATCTGGGTAATACAGGTTAATTTAATATACGCACAAACGATTAAGATGGGAGTAGATATACTAATTTTACACGTTTCTTGTTATGTCAATATGAGGAATCATTTTAAACTGAATACACCAATTAAATTGATTATTACCAATTTAAAAAGAATATATATGTCAAATCGAAAAAGCAGATGACACATATTGTTCTCTTTTCTACGGAATATATTGATAGATCTTAGCAAGTGGTGGACCCGTTACTTCTAATCTACTAGTTTTATCTTTAATTGTAACTCAAGTCAAATAAATCAAGAAATAACAAATAGAATTTCGAAAACTGGCTTACACTTGTTGATCACCAAAAGAGGGTCGCGATTCTTGTGAATCACATATGACTTGAATGTGACAGAACCGTTTCTCAAAGAATTAAATCCTATTTACATCATCATTCATGTGATTTTTTCTTGTCCTTTTGCATTGCTAAATGGTCACAACTCACAACTCTTGAAAATCACGAAGTTAGCATCACTTGGTCATGAACTACTTTTTATAATATTTGTGACGGATCTAGAAGCGTAAACCATTCATCCCAATTATAGTATTTTCGTTTCGAAAATATACATATTCATATTAATCTAACAATCCAACAGCTTGATACAACTACTTCCTTTCTTTTCATAAAATATGTATTTTTAACATTTTTAAACATATTAATAGACTTCTACTTAAATATACTGTTTTTTTTGTTTGAACATTAAATATACTGTTAACTAAACAATAATAATAATTTAAACTCTATGTTATTAGATTTTTATATTAGCAACATGCACTATACCAGTTTAAACATATGACTGATAACACAACAACAACATTAGCACAACTTACTAGGTTATAAGATATCAACTTCAGTTTAAAATTTCATTGTAAAACGTTATTTTATGAGACGAACAAAAAATATGATTTATCAATTTTTTTTTTGGGGTCAAATATGATTTATCATTTAAGTGTCAATATTGAGGGATAATTCTCAATAGCCAAAACTGCACCATATTAATGATGAATCTATCTATTCAACCGCTCAAACCGCACATATACTACTATTTTGACCGTTTGTACCACTTAAACTAGACCGCAGCAATCGCTCTTTCCTTCGAAGACAATTACAATAAATTAAGGGATGTTTAAACACTTTTAGAAAAGATTTAACACTTAGACACACTTTACAAAATTGAGACACTTTTTCAACTTTTACTTTTTTTTTAAATACCAAACTACCCTTGTTTTTCTTTTTTCTTTTTTTCTTCTCTTTATCACTTGTTTTTTTTTCCAATTCAACGATGCTTTGATTCTTCGTCGTAAAAAACACAAAATCTAATTACGATACAAAATCAAATTCGCAACAATTGATTCTTTGAAATTCAATTCTAGAGGATTCTTCGTTGATAGACGACGCGATATCGAGCCTCACTTCTCAGGTATTCACTTTGACGAACTTCTCTCTTACTCTCCACCAATTTCCTCGTCTCTTCTCCGATAGGCTGCTTCTTCTCCGCTACTCTTATAAAATCAATATTTTTTTGCATCTTATGAATGAATTAAATTTAGTAGAATCCAAAATCAAGCGATTTGGGTGAGAGGAAGGGGATGGATACTTTTATGGGCGATCTGATTTGTGAGACGATGAGAAGACTGATGATTCTCGTAGTGGCGATTGGTTTGAAGGTACATACTCTTCTGCTCTTGACCTTGCTCCTGGGTTTATTGGACATTGATTAGAAGTGATAGTTACTTGGTAGATTTTTATTCGAATTTAGGTAATTTTTTCTGCATTTTTGTATACTGCCCAATTACTCTTCATGAAAATATCATTTTTTTAATGGGATTGATGTTGTGATTAGATGGCCTTAAGAGTGTGTACGTTTGATGCAGCTGGTAAATTGAAGAACAATAAAACATCTTGGTGTGTAGCTGCTGAATTTGATTATGTATAGTGTTTAGGATAAGGAGATTGAGATTCTCAATGTTTCAATATTTGTTTTTATTTTAGTAATAGAATCTAATTTGTTCCCTTCGTTGGTGTCTATGCCAATCAAGAATTTTGGAAGATGAAGTCATTTTGAAAGGCAAGCCGTGAAATATGTTCCACATGTGGACATCACATTTCTTTACGTGGCAAACTGTCCACCTTGTCTCGGGCATGTGGACATTATATTTTGTACGAGTTAATAGTGTCACGACCAAAAGTTATAGCATGGACGGATTCCGATGGACAAAATAGCGTAAAGAAGTAGATATGGATGATCCCGTATAGATATGGATGATTCGTGGCTACTACTAGCTCTTTTGTTTGTTGGTAGTGCTTTTTTTTTTTTTTAATTATGCTTGTGTTAAGTAGTACAAAAATGACAAAGATCTTCACTTTGAAATACGATTGCTTGTATTTTATCTTTTGTTCAATCCAAAATATGTTGTTCATATGAACAACGCAAAATGGACAATGAAAATTTCGTTTAAGGACATTTGTTTATTTTTTTCTAATAGCTTGAATTGAGTACATACACAATCATATTAATTTGATGGTGAGAACATTTGGTTGAATTAGTCGGAAGCTGGTCCGTAATACAAATTATCATGGACATATAGTAGTCAAACATATTCTCAATGCTAATTTGCGTAAACAAGTATTTATGGACATATATTCATGGACAATTATTTGTGGACGATTACTCATGTTACACTGAATTTGCAAAAGTAATATTTGTCTAAGCAGCTGAAATCATATTAAACAAGTAAATCATTGTCACCAAAGATTGTGAATATTTTTCCAATGAATTTGATGATCTATCACATCATTAGTAGATGTTAAACCATGCCCAAAATTCAATGCTTTGATAAAGACCGAGATTGGTCCTATCTCTCTGCATCCTAGCTTTAACAATAGTTGACACTTGTGAATTGAGGAGACTTTCACCACTTTCTGCAATGTAGTCGATGTTGGACATACTACAACGAAGAGGAAATTTATTCCAGTAACAAAGACAAAGAAATGAGCTATACAATTATGGCAAAGGAAGAATTTGATCTTTAAAAAGAAACTCAATTAAGCACTCAATTCAAAACAGATGCTCATAAGTAATGATGATCAACGATTGAATATAAGGACTTCTCACTTAGGCAAAGAAAGATGCAAAGCAAAAGTGCGGGAATCAATGCCTAGTATTAAACCAAAATCCCAATCGCATTTTAAGTTTCTTTTACTTGGTTAATCAAATACAAATTAAGTCTGGATTCTGGTCAGTTTTCTACGTCTTGAATCAAACAACAATCTTTCCACCGATCTAAATAAGAAGTTCCGAGAGAATTACATATGACCTCCTTTGGTAGCTAAATAGAGAGACATCATCACTGAGAAACATACCAATTTCTTCACAGGAGAAATACCCAATTGTCATAAAATTATGCCAAATTCAAAAATTAAAGAAAAAATCAAGTTGTAATCAAGTATGCTAATGGATAATCGAGGAAACAAACCTTCTTCTTTTGTTTACCACCTCTGGATTTTGCCAATGTAGATGACGAAGAAAAATTCCAACTGATATAAGAACAAGTGTTAGGGCTCGAGATCTCGTAAACGAACTCATTGGTGAGTTGAAACCCAGTAGAAGAAAGCTTTGAGACGAGTTTTGAATCAATTGATGCTGCTATTGGTAGAGGATTGTACAGTCTTAGAGGAGATGATCTTAGTTTACCGGCATGATGGGGGTTGAAGATAGTTTTGGTCAAATCGATTCGGTAGTGAAGCGGCGTAGTCGGAAACGAAGAATCGTGGTAAAGATGAATGGAAAAGAAGAAAATTGTGTTGAGAGGATAAGCAGAGGGTTATAATTGTCAATGCACACAAAAAAAGTGTGTCACCATGTAAATAGTTATAGAAAAAGTGTGTCTATTTGTAATTAACTCAAATTAAGACACCTCCACTAGACACTAAGCAAAATTCCACAAATTCTCTCTCTTCCTTTAATTGAAAAGAAGTAGACTTTATTGGATTCACATTCCCTTAACGTCCATTCTCAATTCTTCCACAACCAGATTTCCTCTTTCTTCTTTCTCTTTCTTCCTGTTCTTGTAAGAAGATATGCATGATTGGGCTGCACCGTTGATAGCTTCGGCTCTGTTCGCGTTTTTATCGCCGGGACTAATTCTGCAGTTTCCGGGGAAAGAATCTCCGGTGGGTTTCATGAACATGAAGACGACCGTAGCTTCCATTTTCGTCCACACAGTTCTCTATGGTCTCTTTCTCATCTTATTCCTCGTCGTTCTCAACGTCCATGTCTATGTTTAGCTCAAATATTACACTTGTGTTTGCCTCTGTTTGTGGCAGAGGGTTTAGTAGTAACGCTTTGTTTTTAGGAGTTCTTTCTTTGTTCCTCTTCTTAATTACTGGCTCCAAAGATTTTATATTTTTTCATCAATTACCATTTTTGCCCTAGTTTTATTCAATACTATAGCCATGTGTGCGTGTACTTGTGAGAAAACTTCAAAACTTCGAGGAAATTGACCTCAAGCTGGGGAAACATGGCCTGTGTTAACACAAAGGATGTAAATGGCAATTTTATTTATATCTTCATCTTTATTGCATTGATTTTTATAATCAATGGAAATTATGGAATAAAGAAAAGAGAACAATAATTAGTTCCACTAATTTCTATGCAACACTAGATGAAAAATGAACAAATTTTCATAGTTAGGGGATTTGAGTTACAAATGCTAATTACATGGGCTAAAACCCATTGGCTTTGGTATAAGGCCCATAAAGTCTTCAGCTTCTTGGGCTATTTTGTGATCTACTATGATTTATGTAAAAGTTGTAAACATTAGGGGTGAGTATTCAGGGATAGATTGAAACTTCTCAATTCACTTTTGTATGGTTTCACTTTTGAATCTTAAATCACCAAAAACTGTTAATGTTAGTGTGGTTTCTCTCGTCAATGTTGTTTACTTGGAAGAGAACTATACTAAAAACCTGAACTTTATCTCGGTTTGGTTTGGCTAATAAACAGTAACCCATTTGATTACACTAGTGGCTCGGGTTTAAAAAAATCCGCAGGCTTGGACTCAATTTGACAAAAAGTGAGGTTTTGATCATAGGACACATACAACAACTCTTGGAACTCTGAATCAAAGCTTCTTGTAAATTAGCAAAGGGAAGACTAAACATAAAGAGACAAGGAAAGATTCACATTTGATGTTTAGCACTCGGGATTGGTTTCAGCATCATCGATTGACGCAGATGCAAGAACAAGTTGAGGTGTAGGAATTGTGTAAGTGTAGTTCTCGCGTCTAGCCTTCTTCTTCTCCCTTTGCAATTTAAAAGCTTCTCTCTTTCTTGCTCTGTAACTGTTGGGATTCTCTGGCACAATTTCTCTTGGGTACACACTAATCTGCAAAAACAAAAAAAAAAGATCCCATTTTTGAAATCCAAGAAGATTAAGAAAGCTAATAAAAGTTTTCTCGGCATGATCATTGAGTTACCTTCTTCTTGTCAGGACCAAACTTCTCGAACTTTACTAATCCATCGATTAAAGAGAAGATGGTATGATCTTTACCAATCCCAACGTTTTTTCCAGCATGGAACTGCATAAAACATCATTTCTGAATCAATTTCCCCAAACAAAATAGTTTCAACTTAAACACAAGCATATAACACAGATATATAGTCTGAAATGAAATCTGAAAAAAGAGCTTATGAGCTTCTAATTTCAACAGCTTCGTGTTCTAAAACATCGTTCATGAATCAATCTCCTCAAATAATATAGTTTCATCTTAAAACACATGCCTAACCCAGAAAAATTCTGAAATGGAATCTGAAATAAGAGCTCAAGAGCTTCTGAATTCTGACAGTTTCGTTTTTTAATACATCGTTCATGAATCAATCCCCTCAAACAAAATTGCATTCAGATGAGTTTCATCCTAAATACAATGTCACATAGATAATCTCAAAACCAGGGCCTGAGAGCTAAACCCATCAAAATCTAACCAAATCCCAGAAATGAAGCGAAATTATAAGAGATTTTACATACCCAGAAGCTCATTGAGAACCACAAATATTCTAAAGTTCTTCAATTTCGTGTTCTCAGAGTTACCTTAGTGCCACGTTGACGAACGATTATGGCGCCAGGTTTAGCGACCTGGTCACCGTAGATCTTGACGCCGAGTCTTTGACCAGGAGAATCACGACCGTTCTTAGTACTACCAGCTCCTTTCTTGTGAGCAGATTCGATCGTCAGTGGAATCGGAGCTTGGAGATTTTGCATTGGGAGAGTCACTGTGAAGGAGGTTTTAGGGCATAAATTCAAATCGCCTCTGAGGAACGACGAGGTTGAAGAGAGTGACAAGCCTTTAAATGCTCCAATTAGATTCAAACTCATCGATGTTGCAATCGCCATTGCTAAAATCAAACCCAGAGAAATTAGGGTTTTGTGAGGATTGAAGAAGAAGAAGAAGAGAGGGATTGTGAGAGTGAAGTGCTTTACCTTACCTCCTTATCGTTTCGTCTTACTCGATTAGTGATCACTAAAATTCCACGTCATCAAGTAATGCGGGTCCCATTTGATTTACACCGAGACGATAACGCAAATACACGTCAGCAAGTAAAAAATGGTAAACAAAAATAAAAGGAGAATGTTGACAGTGGGATTTGAACCCACGCCCTTTCGGACCAGAACCTTAATCTGGCGCCTTAGACCAACTCGGCCATATCAACTTGCTGTTCAAGCTAATCCAAAGCAGTTATTTAACAGAAAACAGAAAAGAAGAGGAGGGAATTTGAAAATGTTCTATAAATTGACTAAGGTATCATTGTAAATAATACATAAAATTTTGTTTATTTGTTCGGTTCGTATGTTAATTAAACGGGAGATGGCTAGTTTGCTTCAATTTTGGCGCATAATTCTAATGGCAAAACCGACATTTATTGGAACATAAAGATACAAATGTTAAATATGTTATATTTTCCATGTTATTTGTGAGAGCAAAATACGTATAAGAAAGAAATGGCGAAGAAGATGAACTTTTCTTATTGATTTCTTGCGTTTTAGATTTACATTACATTGTTCATATAAAATGATGCAACACTTCTTTGATTGTTATTTACTTATTTTTTTCGTAACGGGGACGATTAGATATTTTAATTAAATGAAGGGGTTAGTATTCAATTAAGTAAAACAAAAGGTTCATATTTATATTGTGTGTTTTGTAAGACCTAATCGTGTTTTGTTATACGTTCAAAAAGAATCTAACCGTGTATTACCCTAATTTACAAAACGTTCGCTGCCGCTATGGATTCCGAAGTGGAACCACCGAAGAAAACGAATCCATCTCCTCCTTCGTTGTTGTCGCTTCCAGATGAAATCGTTGTGAACTGCTTAGCTCGAATATCCAGATCATACTACCCGAAACTCTCCCTAATCTGCAAGACCTTACGTTCTCTGGTCATATCCTCAGAGCTCACTGTGGCGCGATTTCACCTCAAAACCACAGAAATATT
This sequence comes from Kernera saxatilis, assembly GCA_900406395.1. Taxonomy (NCBI): domain Eukaryota; kingdom Viridiplantae; phylum Streptophyta; class Magnoliopsida; order Brassicales; family Brassicaceae; genus Kernera; species Kernera saxatilis. Next base: position 19,741 of record OVAY01000596.1, read on the forward strand.
CTTTTGCGTCTGCTTACATTTGCCCAATCGTCGTCCTTCCTGGTTCACTCTCGGGATAAAACCTAATAAAACCCTAACCAATGACTTGGACCAGTATAAGAAGTCTTCCGAAAGTAATACTCTGTTTGTACGATTACCTTCTTCCTATTCTTCTTCACCAGCGTCCATCGTCAGTGTTGGTTCGGAACAGTACGCATTCAGCCAAACGAATGGTCCGTCCACCGTCATGCGGGTTCGTAAGAAGGGTGCTTTATTCTGGCGTAAAGCCCCCAACATGAAGGTAGCTCGAGAGTGTGCCGTTGCAAGAGTCCTCAACGAGAAAATATATGTAATGGGAGGTTGCGGGGCGAATGAATCCACGAATTGGGCTGAGGTTTTCGACTCAAAGACTCAAACTTGGGAACCTTTACCTGACCCTGGCGTCGAGATCCGCTCCTCAAAAATTAAAACAGTAGAGGTGACCCAAGGGGAAAAGCTTTACGTTAGAAGCAACAACGAGAAGGACTATGTTTATGATCCAAAAGAGGGTAAATGGGATGCCGTTGCAGCAAAAAGATTCCCCAAGTGTGTGATAAAGAATGTATGTTATGGTTGTGATGAAAAGAGTTGCTTGTGGTATGACACAAAGCGTCAAGGATGGAGAGTGGTTAGAGGTTTGGCTATGTTGAATAGGAATCCTCGTCGCGGTATGATTGAAATAGCTAACTACGGTGAGAAACTCTTAATCTTATGGGATAAGTTTGTGCATCCTGGACTTCGTCGTCAATACAAACACATTTGGTGTGCGGTGATTGCGCTTGAAAGACGCACTGATGATCAAGTTTGGGGAAACATTGAGTGGGCTGATATTGTGCGTAAGGTTCCTAGTTCATACGTTTTCTTGCGTAGTCGAGTGCTCACGGCTTGATCAACTGTAACCATGCTTTTGTTTTGACCATTCCCAATGGCTTTTTTTGTTTCCTTCTCTTTATCGTGTTGCTTTTATAGATTTCAATTCTTAAACCATTTTTTGTGGTCATGAGGAATTGTTAAATCAATTTATAATATAAGTTTCTAATTTTAAGAGATTTCTTAATCTATCATAAACTCCTTAAACCACCGCAAAAAAAAAAAACTGACTCAATTTCTTATCTAGAGGTATGAAATTCACTTTTTAAAAATATCGTTAAGACCTTCATCTTAAACGATCTTTCGGTCTCCTATTTCATCACAATTTTTTCATGAACGCTAGAAAACAAGGTGTAAAATCGCTTAAATATGCCGACAAATAAGCAAAAATCATTTTTACAATCTATAATTATCCACTAGTATACTTGCAAATAGTTTTGGTGAGGTTGATTCAAATTTTTGGAATTTTTGAAAAAATCCAAAAAATAGAAAGCTATCCATCACACATTTTAAGGTTTTTTGACTGACAGATTGATATGTGTTCAGTAAATCGGTCATATCTTTTGAACTATGATTCAAAATAAGACTAAACCACCACCAAAAGAAAGCTGAATCAATTTCATATCTAGGGATATTAAATAAGCTTTTTGGAAATATTGTTAAGGCCTCTATCTCGTGAACGCGAGAAAATGTGTAAAATCGTTTAAATATGCCGACAAATGAGCAAAAATCATCTTTCCAATCTCTAATTATCCACTAATATACTTTCAAATAGTTTTGGTGATGTTGATTCAAGTTTTTTGAATTTTTGAAAAAATCCAAAAAATAGAAAGCTATCCATCACATATTTTGGAATTTTTTGACAGATTGATATATGTTCAGTAAAACAGTCATATCTTTTGAACCATGATTCGGAATGCGACTAAACCACCGCCAAAAGAAAGCTGACCCAATTTTCTATCTAGGAGTATGAAATCAACTTTTTGAAAATATTGTTCAGGCCTTCATCTTAAACGATATTTCAGTCTCCTCTTTCTTTACAATTTTCTCATGAACGCGAGAAAACAATGTGTAAAATCACTTAAATATGCCAACAAATAAGCACAAGTCATATTTCCAATCTATAATTATCCACTAATGTACTTGTAAATAGTTTAGGTTAGGTTGATTCAAGTTTTTTGAACTTTTGCAAAAATCCAAAAAAAAAGCTATCTATCACACATTTTGGTGATTTTTGACAGATTGATATGTGTTTAGTAAATCGGTCATATCTTTTAAACCGTGATTTGGAATGAAACTAAACAATCGCCAAAAGAAAGATGACTCAATTTTATATCTAGGAGTATGAAATTCACTTTTTGAAAATATGTTTAAGGCTTCCATCTTAAACGACCTTTTAGTCTCCTCTTTCTTCATAATATTCTCGTGAACGCGAGAAAATTATGTGTAAAATAGCTTAAATATGCCGACAAATAAGCAAAAATCATCTTTCCAATCTATAATTATCCACTACTATACTTGTAAATAGTTTAGGAGAGATTGATTAAAGTTTTTTTGAATTTTTGAAAAAATCCAAAAGATAGAAGGCTATACATCACACATTTTGGAGTTTTTTGAGAGATTGATATGTGTTTAGTAAATCGGTCATATCTTTTAAATCGTGATTCGAAAAGAGACTAAACCACTGCTAAAAGAAAGCTGACTCAATTTCCTATCTAAGACCTCCATAATAAACAATCTTTCAATCTCCTCTTTCTTCACAATTTTCTCCTGAACGCGAGAAAACAATGTGTAAAATCGCTTAAATATATCGACAAATAAGCAAAAATCATCTTTCCAATCTATAATTATCCACTACTACACTTGTAAATAGTTTAGTTGAGGTTGATTCAAATTTTTTGAATTTTTGAAAAAATCAAAAAAATAGAAGGCTCCATCACACATTTTTGGGTTTTTTGACAGATTGATATGTGTTTAGTAAAACGGTCATATCTTTTAAACCGTGATTCGAAATAAGACTAAACCACCGCCGAAAGAAAGCTGACCCAATTTCCTATCTAGGAGTATGAAATTCAATTTTTGGAAATATGTTTAAGGCTTCCATCTTAAACGACCTTTCAATCTCCTCTTTCTTCACAATTTTTTCTTGAACGCGAGATAACAATGTGTAAAATCGCTTAAATATACCGACAAATAAGCAAAAATCATCTTTCCAATCTATAATTATCCACTACTATACTTGTAAATAGTTTAGGTGATGTTGATTCAAGTTTTTTGAATTATTAAAAAAATCTAAAAAATAGACGGATCACACATTTTGGAGGTTTTTGACAGATTGATATGTGTTCAGTAATCGGTCATATCTTTCAAACTGTGATTCAGAATGAGAGTAAACCACCGCCAAAAGAAAGCTGACTCAATTTCCTATCTAGGGGTATGAAATTCACATTTTGAAAATTTCGGTAAGGCCTCCGTCTTAAACAATATTTCAGTCTCCTATTTCTTCAGAATTTTCTCCTGAACGCGAGAAAACAATGTGTAAAATCGCTTAAACATGCCGACAAATAAGCAAAAATCATATTTCCAATCTATAATTATCCACTACTATACTTGTAAATAGTTTAGGTAAGGTTGATTCATATTTTTTGAATTTTTGAAAAAAGCCAAAAAATAGAAGGCTATCCATCACACATTTTGGGGTTTTTTGACAGATTGATATATGTTTAGTAAATCGGTCATATCTTTTAAATCGTGATTCGGAATGAGACTAAACCAGCGCCAAAGAAAGCTGACTCGATTTTCTATTTAGGTGTATGAAATTCACTTTTTGGAAATATGTTTATGGTCTCCATCTTAAACGATCTTTCAATCTCTACTTTCTTCGCAATTTTTTCCTGAAAGCGAGAAAACAAATGTGTAAAATCGCTTAAATATGCCGACAAATAAACAAAAATCATCTTTCTAATATATAATTATTCACTACTATATTTGTAAATAGTTTAGGTGAGGTTGATTCAAGTTTTTTGTTTTTTTTTAAAAATCCAAAAAATAGAAGGCTATCATCACATATTTTGGGATTTTTTGACAGATTGATATATGTTCAGTAAATCGGTTATATCTTTTAAACTGTGATTCGAAATTGGATTAAACCACGACCGAAAGAAAGCTGACTCAATTTCCTATCTAGATGTATAAATTAAGTTTTTGGAAATATGTTTAAAACTTCCATCTTAAACGACCCTTCAGTCTCCTCTTTCTCCACAATTTTCTCCTAAACGCGGGAAAACAATGTGTAAAATCTATTAAATACGTCGACAAGTAAGCAAAAATCATATTTTCAATTTATAATTATCCACTACTATACTTGTAAATAGTTTAAGCGAGGTTGATTCAAATTTTTTGAATTTTTGAAAAAATCAAAAAAATAGAAGGCTATCCATCACACATTTTTGAGTTTTTTGACAGATTGGTATTTGTTCATTAAAACGGTCATATCTTTTAAACCGTGATTCGAAATGAGATTAAACCACCGCCAAAACAAAGATTTCTCAATTTCCTATCTTGGAGTATGAAATTCACTTTTTGGGAATATGTTTAAGGCCTCCATCTTAAACGACTTTTCAGTCTCTTCTTTCTTCACAATTTTCTCTTGAACGCGAGATAACAATGTGTAAAATCGCTTAAATATGCCGACAAATAAGCAAAAATCATCTTTTCAATCTATAATTATCCACTACTATACTAGTAAATAGTTTAGGTGAGGTTGATTAAAGTTTATATAATTATTGAAAAAATCCAAAAAATAGAAGGATATCCATCACACATTTTGTGGTGTTTTGACAGATTGATATGTGTTCAGTAAAACGGTCATATCTTTTAAACCGTGATTCGAAATGAGACTAAACTACCGCCAAAATAAAGATTTCTCAATTTCCTATCTAGGAGTATGAAATTCAATTTTTGAAAATATGTTTAAGGCCTCCATCTTAAACGACCTTTCAGTCTCCTCTTTCTTCACAATTTTCTCTTGAACGCGAGATAACAATGTGTAAAATCGCTTAAATATGCCGACAAATAAGCAAAAATCATCTTTCCAATCTATAATTATCCACTACTATACTAGTAAATAGTTTAGGTGATGTTGACTCAAATTTTTTGAATTTTTGAAAAAAATCCAAAAAATAGAAGGTTATCCATCACATATTTTTGAGTTTTTTGACAGATTGATATGTGTTTAGTAAATCGGTTATATCTTGTAAACCGTGACTCGAAATGAGATTAAACCATCGTCGAAAGAAAACTGACTCAATTTCCTATCTAGGAGTATAAAATTCCGTTTTTGGAAATATGTTTAAGGCCTCTATCTTAAACGACCTTTCAGTCTCTTCTTTCTTCACAATTTTATCCTGAACGCGAGAAAACAATGTGTAAAATCTCTCAAATTTGTCAACACATAAGCAAAAATCATCTTTCCAATCTATAATTATCCACTACTATACTTGTAAATAGTTTAGGCGAGGTTGATTCAAAATTTTTTGAATTTTTGAAAAAATCCAAAAAATAGAAGGCTATCCATCACACATTTTTGAGTTTTTTGACAGATTGATATGTGTTCAGTAAATTGGTCATATATTTTAAATTGTGATTCGAAATGAGACTAAACCGCCGCCAAAACAAAGATTTCTCAAGTTCCTATCTAGGAGTATGAAATTCACTTTTTGGAAATATGTTTAAGGTCTCCATCTTAAACGATATTTCAGTCTCTGCTTTCTTCATAATTTTCTCCTACACGCGAGAAAATAATATGTAAAATCGTTTAAATATGCCGACAAATAAACAAAAATCATCTTTTCAATCTATAATTATCCACTACTATACTTCTAAATAGTTTAGGTGAGGTTGATTCAAGTTTTTTGAATTTTTTTAAAAATCCAAAAAATAGAAGGCTATCCATCACACATTTTGGTGTTTTTTGACAGATTGATATGTGTTCAGTAAATCGGTCATATCATTTAAACTGTGATTTACTAAACCACCGCCAAAAAAAAAGATTTCTCAATTTCCTATCTAGGATTATGAAATTCACTTTTTGGAAATATGTTTAAGGCCTCCGTCAAAAACGACATTTCAGTCTCCTCTTTCTTCACAATTTTCTCCTGAACCCACAATGTGTAAAATCGCTTAGATATGCCGACAAATAAGCAAAAATCATCTTTCCAATCTATAATTATCCACAAAATAGAAGGCTATCCATCACACATTTTGGGATTTTTTGATAAATTGATATGTGTTCAGTAAATCGGTCATATATTTTAAACTGTGATTTGCAATGATACTAAACCACTGCCAAAAGAAAGCTCACTCAATTTCCTATTTAGGAATATGAAATTCAGTTTTTGGAAATATGTTTAAAGAGTCCATCTTAAACGATCTTTCAGTCTCTGCTTTCTTCAGAATTTTCAATTGAACGCGAGAAAACAATGTGAAAATTCGCTTAAATATGCTGACAAATAAGCCAAAATCATCTTTTGAATCTATAATTATCCACTACTATATTTGTAAATAGTTTAGGTGAGATTGATTCCAGTTTTTTGAATTTTTGAAAAAATCAAAAAAATAGGTTATCCATCACATATTTTGGAGTTTTTTGACAGATGGATATATGATCAGTAAATTGGTCATATCTTTTAAACCATGATTCGAAATGACATTAAACCACCGCCAAAAGAAAGATTTCTCAATTTCCTATCTAGGAGTATGGAATTCACTTTTTGGAAATATGTTTTAGGCCTCCATAAACTACGACATTTCAGTCTCCTCTTTCTTCACAATTTTCTCCTGAACGCGAGAAAATAATGTGTAAATCGCTTAAATATGCCGACAAATAACCCAAAATCATTTTTCCAATCTATCATTATCCACTACTATATTTGTAAATAGTTAAGGTGAGGTTGATTCAAGTTTTTTGAATTTTTTTAAAAATCCAAAAAATTGAAGGTTATCTATCACACATTTTGGGGGTTTTTAAGAGATTGATATGTGTTCAGTAAATCGGTCATATATTTTAAACCGTGATTCGAAATGAGACTAAACCACCGCAAAAATAAAGATTTCTTAATTTCCTATCTAGGAGTATGAAATTCACTTTTTGGAAATATGTTTAAGGCCTCCATCAAAAACGACATTTCAGTCTCCTCTTTCTTCACAATTTTCTTCTGAACGCGAAAAAATAAAGTGTAAAATCGCTTAAATATGCCGAAAAATAAGCAAAAATCATTTTTCCAATCTATAATTATCCACTACTATATTTGAAAATAGTTAAAGTGAGGTTGATTCAAGTTTTTTGAATTTTTGAAAAAATCCAAAAAATAGAAGGCTTCCATCACACATTTTGGAGTTTTTTGACAGATTGATATGTGTTGAGTAAATCGGTCATATCTTTTAAACCGTGATTTGGAATGAAATTAAACCACCGCAAAAAAAAAAGCTGACTCAATTTCCTATCTAGGAGTATGAAATTCAGTTTTTGAAAATATGTTTAAGGCCTCCATCTTAAACGATCTTTCAGTCTCCTCTTTCTTCATAATTTTCTCATGCAAGCGAGAAAACAATGTGTAAAATCGCTTAAATATGCCGACAAATAAGTAAAAATCATCTTTCCAATCTATAATTATCCAATACTATACTTGTACATAGTTTAGGTGAGACAGATTCAAGTTTTTTGAATTTTTGAAAAAATTCCAAATATAAAAGGCTTTCCATCACATATTTTGGGTTTTTTGACAGGTTGATATGTATTGAGTAAATCGGTCATATTTTTTAAATCGTGATTTGAAATGAGACTAAACCACCGCCAAAAGAAAGCTGACTCAATTTCTTATCTAATAGTATGAAATCTATTTTTTGGAAATATCGTTGAGGCTTCTATCTTAAATGATCTTTTAGTCTCTTATTTTTTAATAATTTTTTCCTGAACGCGAGAAAATAATGTGTAAAATCGCTTAATATGCAGACAAATAAACAAAAATCATCTTTCTAATCTATAATTATCAACTAGTATACTTGTAAATACTTTAGGTGAGGTTGATTCAAGTTTTTTGAATTTTTGAAAAAATCCAAAAAATAGAAGACTATCCATCACATATTTTGGGGTTTTTTGACAAATTGATATGTTTTCAGTAAATCGGTCATATCTTTTAAACCATGATTCGAAATGAGACTAAACTACCGCCAAAAGAAAGCTGACTCAATTTCCTATGTAAGAGTATGAAATCCATTTTTTGGAAATATCGTTAAAGCTTCCATCTTAAAAGATCTTTCAGTCTTCTCTTTCTTCACAATTTTTCCTGAACGCGAGAAAACAATATGTAAAATCGCTTAAATATGCCGACAAATAAACAAAAATAATCTTTCCAATCTATGATTATCTACTATTATACTTGTAAATAGTTTAGGTGAGGTTGATTCAAGTTTTTTGAATTTTTAAAAAAATCCGAAAAATAGAAATATTATCCATCATACATTTTGGGGTTTTTGGACAAATTTATATGTCTTAAGTAAATCGGTCATATCTTTTAAACTGTGATTCGAAATGAGACTAAACCACCGCCAAAAGAAAGCTGACTCAATTTTCTTTCTAGGGGTATGAAATTCCCCTTTTGAAAATTTTGGTAAGACCTCCATCTTAAACGATATTTCAGTCTCCTTTTTCGTCACAATTTTCTCCTGAACTCGAGAAAACGATGTGTAAAATCGCTTAAATATGCAGAAAAATAAACAAAAATCATTTTTTCAATCTATAATTATCCACTACTATACTTGTAAATAGTTAAAGTGAGGTTGATTCAAGTTTTTTGAATTTTTTTAAAAATCCAAAAAATAGAAAGCTAACATATCGATATACAATGCTAATTTCGTTAAAAAAAAAAAAATTTAGTTTTGTAAAGTGCTTAATTCCTAGTAAAAGAAAAAATCTAACATAAAACCAAGAAATTTAAAAACCAAAAACCAAAAACCATTAACATTCATGGTCTAAGTTGTATTTTGTAAAATTGCATGGAAAATAAAATAAAAAATAATAATTTAAAATGGATCCAAAAGTGAAAGCCCAGCAGTTAAACCCAAATCTTTCCCGCTCTTTACAGGATGGACTCTAAAACTGTAACTTCTCTGCAACGGATTTTCTTCAACCAACGAGAGAGAAAGCGAGCTCAAAGAACGCTTCAATGGCGTCGAAGCTTCTTACTACCTTCTTCTTCCTCCTATTTTTCTTTCACGATCTCGTCTCACTTTCTGAAGCTTCTCTGACACCTATCTCCTCCGCCGTCGAAGTCCTCTCCGATTCCGGCTACTTCTCCATGGGACTCACTCTTCAGCTCGCGAATAAAGATCTGAGCCTTGACGATTGGCAAGAACTCACCATCTTCGCTCCTTCCGATCAAGCTTTCTCCGGATCTGGACAACCTTCGCTTCTCGATATCAAGTTCCAGCTCTCTCCGACGAGGCTCCCTGGAGAAACCCTAAGGAACCTTCCTCGTGGCGCGACAATCCCTACCCTGAGATCTAATTCCTCCCTGACCGTCACGAATTCTTCGCGATCTGGAGGTAAAACTTCGATCAACGACGTCGTCGTTCAAGATTCTCCCGTTTTTGACGACGGCTACGTCGTGATTTACGGAGCCGACGAGTTTTTCACAGCTCCGATCTCAGATTCGATCCTTAATTCTTCATCGTCTTCTTCTTCAATTCCAAACCCTATCTCATCTCCCGCTTCGATTCCTATCCCTAGCTCAGCGACTCGTGCTGCTCCAAGCCCTGATTTGGCCGAATCCCCTAAAAGATCTAAACCAGTGAATTGCTTCAACATCTTTGAATCGGCTTCAAGTTTGTTAATGTCAAGAGGCTTCGTGATAATGGCCACGTTTCTCGCTCTGCAACTAGAAACTTCAGAAAACGACACGAAGCTCACAGTCTTCGCTCCCATCGACGAAGCAATTCCAAATTCCGTCACCAAATTCTCCGATTACGCCACTATTTTCCGAGGACATGTGATCCAGCGACTTCTCTCTTGGAAAGATCTTCAGAATTTGGCATGGGAAGGATCGATTCTGCAAACTGTTCTAAAAGGGTATGAAATCGAGGTTTCTTGGTCAGGTGATATTCTTCTTCTCAATGGAGTCCCACTCATATCTCCAGATCTGTATGTCAACGAATGGATTGTTGTTCATGGCCTTAACCAAATGATCGTACCACAAGCAAAGGAGGCTAAATTGGGAGAATCTTTCTCAGAGCTAAACGATGGAGAAGAAAAACAAGATTATGTTCATGAAGAGTACTCTTCTGAGTTAGGTGATTACGGTCTTCACTGATTTGTTGTCAGTACATTTTGATTCAACACAAGTAAAGAAACTCATAAGTTCATACACGTTTTCTGATTTCTGTTTCGCATAGTTGTAACATTCAGAAACTCTTTGGATTGAAACAAAAATGAATAAAAAGTTTCTGATCTTTTATAGACTCTTTTGGTGAGTGTTACTGCTTCGATACAGGCATCTGAGATTTAGCAAAACCAATCCACGTAACAATGCCAACGGCTAAGATGACCCATCCAAGCACATCATACTTGAGATCACTGTTCTTCTTTTTCTTCATAGTCTGTGAGGAAAACACAAACGTTTAGATTTCGAAAAACCGATTGGGATTGTTGAACAAAAAAAAATGTGTACCTTTGAACCGGAGGCAGTGGATGATGGTCCAGCGGCGCCGCCCAATGGTTGTGGGCCTAAACCATGTTTGTGAACCTCTGTATGTAGTTCAGGAGCCTGCAATTCAGCACAGAGAGATGGAGAATTGGTCTAGAGTACAAAAACCAAAGCTTCATAACCATTGCTTCACTCTACAGTGTGTTTTTCTACACTCAAAACTTTCAGATACAACTTGAGGAACCTAAACAACATGTAGACCCCAATTCCCTGAATCAGGACCAGAAGATGAACTAGGCTTATTGTTTTTCTATTGTATAACAGCCTTCATGAGTTTACGTTAATGGTGATAAATGATAAGATGTACCTTAGAAGTCAATTCCAATGATCTCCGGTAGAGTTCATTCTCCGGTTGCTGCAAAAATCAGAGTTAATCTACATCACATATTCAAAAAAAAGCCACACACAAAAATGATGATAACCACATGGGTATGGTCTGGATTATGAAAGAGACTTTACCTCCTCCACAGCTTGTTGAAAGAACAGAGTAGCCTTTTCAAAGTGATCTCTAGCTTCGGTTTGATCAGGAGTCAAAAACCCATATGAAGTATGAGCGTTCCCAACGCACCAAAGCGCATCGTGCTTCTTTGGATTGATTAACAAGGCCTCTTCCAGCTTTGAAATGGCATCTATAAATAATTTAATTTTCTATTAATCCCCTTCATTAAGCTTTAATATCAGAAATTCACAATTCCAGGCAGATTCAAACACAGTTAGGTCCTTAGACATATATTCAATCAAATGAATCTGAAATTATCATCAAAGCTAATCTGGATCGATGCATAGCCCAAAAAAATAAGAAAAAGCAAAGCAAGGCACCTTGAAGCATTTGCTTTGAGTCTGAGGCGTTCTGAAACTGGGATAATTCCAATAACGCTCCTCCCCATCTCGTCAAGTTCTACAGAAATAACAAAACTGTTAAAGAATCAGAAAACCCTATTCAATTTCGCCATTAAATCACAAGTAGAGCCCAAATAATCTCCATCGAATTTCTCATAGTTTCACCCAGAAACGAAACCAATAAAAGGGGGAAACTAACATCGGCATCTAAAGGGTTTTTGATGTAGGTAGCTTCTGCTGCTTTCCGAGCATGTTCGAAGAACATCAATCTCTCGATATCACTCTGCATATCCATGGCTTCTAAAGCTTCGCGAGGCACCGGTTCGTAACAACGACGGTTTATTGCCGAAGAAGATTCACTCGTCTCGTCCGATGAATGCTTAGAGGTTTCTATTTTGTAAGAGATGGATTAATGGGCCTTATGGGCTTCCTGCGCAAGTGAGCCTAGTAAACTTTATAAAAAACATAAACGTCATTAACTTTGTTTAACACAAAACTTACAAACACTTAAATTAATAACACTTCACGAACACACAAGACGAGGACGCAAAAAAGAAAGAAACATCAAAAAGCAAACAGATATACAACCACAAGACGAGAACACAACTTATTGGACGTAAATTCAAATTCCGGTTTGATAAAGTTAAATTCTGGTTGGTTAAATTCTGATTCAAATGCCGCATATATATATATATATATAGTATATCTACCATATTAGCGGTAGTCAAATTATTGACTAAATAATATTGTTTTACTTAATAGTGATATGCTTTGAAAATTAATTTGACTCATTGTTCGGTTTTATTTAACTATTTACCGTAAGATACTAAAATCGATATTCGGGTCGCTCTTTTTCAAAAAAAAATACTCGGTCGCTCCTACGGAGATTCTATTTTGTAACCATGATTTAACTAAATCAAACCGGGATTTGAGTGTCTAACCGGGATTTAACTTAATAAAACCGGAATTTGAGTGTGCATCCCATGAAATCTCTTCTATCAACTTTCAAGTCAACCAGCATATATTTAGCTTAATATCTTATTATATGATTACAGATTTTAAGTATTACTCATAAATATTTCTGCTAATGATGGACGCTTCGCTATTAGTGGATTATTAAAACAAATTTTTTAAAAGAAATACAATAATTTTCGTCTTAGTATAAGAAACAAAATAGGCAAGAATCGGACAACTGCTAATACATAAATATTGAAAAACGAAGAAGAAAACGCTACCACATTCGATTCTTGGTCTCGTTGTGATTAGTTGTTATGCGTGACGACCACATCGACGTTGATAACCATTACTATTACTCGTGCCTTGAATTTTATTGGTCACGGTGCTTTTCTTATCCGCCATCTTGTTGCCGTGGCCGACTTCGACATAGACATGCATGTTTGCGTTTTAAGAGGCAATAATCTTCCGTCCATCGAAAAATAACTCCAAACACAAAACCTAAGATCATTCAAACAAGGACAATGACCAATGTATGATGTATGACACCTTCGGGTTTGCTCGTATTCCCAGACCTTAATCTCGACTCTCCTTGAAAACCAGAGCTAATCAAGCATGTCTTTGAAAACGAAGATCACCATCTCTTTTGCTTTTGTCTCGATATGACGTTTTGAGAAGAATAGCCAACGATTGGATAAATTAATTAAAGTTAAGAACATGATCTGATTATTGGCTATTGTTAAGAAAACAAAACGATCGAAAGAAGCTTGATCGGAGATTAGACCGCTCGTGGCCGGCTTCTTCCTTCCTGCAAAATTACAAAACAAAGACAAATTAAAATCACGCCTTAAACAATACCAAATTCATATCTAGATGAACGCATATATATTAGAAATATATTCTAGATAATAAAAAAATAATAATAACGATAAAGCTGTAAAAGTGAACATAAGTGTAGCACTCGTCTCGCTTACTTATTTTTTTTTTCTTGTATTATCTTTATAACAAGAAATTTGAATCATGTCTTTTCTTTTTGAAAAAATATTTGTGTAACTGCAATAATAATTGATATATAATTGTGGCAAGTGGTACTGATCTTATTGTGCATTGATTTGATAGTCGGCAACTAATATTGATGCAGACATCGAACCAAACCAAGATTATTCCAATGTACCAGAGGTTAAAGAAGCCCCAATGACACGCTCTAGAACTAGGAGACTAACAGAAGAGTTAAACCTAGCTGTAGAAAGCCTTCTTCACTTTGAGGAGGACGGTGCAGACATACCTCAAATAACCCGAGCCAATTTAAAGTTACCCGAGACATCACACGGACCGGATCAACGGATAGGAGAGTTTCCACCTAGTTACACTCAAGTAACTGATCCAGGCTTCAAGATTTTCCAGGAAATCGACCATTTTGAGGAGAACGGTCTAGACCAAACACAAATGACACGAGCCAATTCAAAGTCATACGATGGAGCGAACCCCGAGATGTCTGATGTTTGCAGTTGTGAAGCTTGAGTCTTTGTGGTTTCCGTTTTGATATCATGCTTTGATTGTTGTTTTTTGATTAGACGATATGAGTCTAGGTTTGAAATGATCGATATGAGATCATAAGAGAGTTGTAATCGGTACTTCTCGGTTGTAATTCTCTTCTTGATATCAATAAAGAGTGAGTTTCATGTTTGGATCATAAAAAACTCCTTAATCTAATGAAGGATTACTTAGTCTAAAACAAAGAAGACATGATTCAAATACATAACATATTAGTTCTAGGGGTGGGCAAAAAAACCATAACCGAAAAAACCGAACCGAACCAAACCGAAATAAGTGATTTGGTTTGGTTATGGTTTAACCTAAAAGTCCATTTGGTTATCATTTTTATTAAGTTTTCGGTTTAGGTTTGGTTTGGTTAAAAACCGTAAAACCGAATGGTTTTTATGGTTTTCGACTAAAATTAAAAATAATACTATAGATATTTGGTTTAATTTAGATTTATGATTTATTATGTTTTTTTATTAGGTTTAATTTTATGGTTTAATATCAAAAACTTAAAATTTAATATTAAAAACCAAAAAATATACTTAATAAAATAAAATTAACCATAATATATACTAGTTTTTTGTATTATAATATTAATGTTCTTAATGAAATTTAATATTAAGTTTCTATATTAATAATTTTGATATCGTTTAATGTTTTGTATGTAATCTATGTTGTTTTTTTTTAATACTTGCATAAAATCCTTTTTTTTTAGAGAAAACATGTTCATATAATACATTAATTTTTTATTTTTTTTTTTGAAAAGCATGGAGAAACCGAAAAAAACCGAAACAAAACCGAACCGAATTGCATATGGTTTTAATATGGTTTCACTTTTTGTAAAATCGATAAAACCGAAAACCGAAGAAAACCAAACCGTACCAAACCGAATTACAAATGGTTTTGATATGGTTTAAGTTTTTATAAAACCGAAAAACCGTAAAACCGAAAAAACCGAACCGAAACCAATCCGAAAACCGAAATGCCCACCCCTAATTAGTTCATCAAATAAAAACTGACTTAGAGGGAGATGGTTCAAAGAAAAATGATAAGGGTCACTTGTTGATCTCAAGCTCTGTAGATCTTGTTCTTGAGCTTGCGGACCCATCGTTGCCAATGCCACAAGGTGTGTGCAATGCAGATGAGAAACTTGGCAATGCAGAGTGTCAACGTCATGTTTCGTGGCTAACCGAAGGGAGTGACAGACTTAGTGTTACTGTTCCCCGTGAGCATCTTAGGTTCAGGGAAGACGAGCCGAAATCCAGAGACGAAGACCCCAAGATAGCACAAAGCAAAGAAGAAACCATCAGAAGCTTAAGAGAGAGGTACCACTTACTAAAATATTTTTTTTACATTTTGGTGACTTCTAATTTCTAAAACAAGGATCACTCAATATCAATATCAATATCAATTAACAACAACATTCCAAGATAATATACCATATGACATAACTAATCACAATATTACTTTCAAAAGATGAATGTCACACTTAGGTAATATCTAAAATAGAGAAATTACTTCCAGGTCAATACCAAAACTAAAAGCTTTATAGATTTTTCAGAAAAACAAATGTTCAAATTTTGTACAATCAAAAAAATTATTATTTTTAACTAAATGTTCAATCAACAAGATTGGATTGTCGACATTTCTCAAGTGGAAGTGGGAACAACAACAAACAGGTTTATTTGATAGGATCTGAAAGTGGAAACAACAACACATGATTTTTTTTTTAATTCATCGTTGATCAATAGAATAAGCATGTGTGGTTTGGCTGATTCTAGTTAAAGACAAAGAAAAGATAAATATCTTCTTTCAATTTATCCAAGTTTTGGCTTAAAAGGGAAATAAAACAACATTTCTTCTTTTCATTCACATAAGTGTAACTTCTAAACCATATTTGAGCAGATGATTTGACACCAAACTCACTCAAGTTTGATGAACATATGTTACCTTTTTAATATCTTTTCTCCATTGCTATCTCTCATTTTTGTCTAGATTCGAGATTTGGACCTTAAATCTTACCACAATTTACTTTTTTTTTTCGTCAAATTCTTCTCCATTTCCAAAAAAAAAAAATAGATATAATTTTTTTGTAAAATGATTTATCATATTTGATACATATGGAATCAAACAGTAAATTAACGTGAATTAATATAATTTAGCGAAAACACAAAACTATTTTACAATTGTTGTTATCAACAAAAATATTGTAATGGTGATGAAGAAAAACAAATAACTAGATTATAGGCTTAAAATAAGGTAACTTTGATCCATTAAAATGTCCTTGAGCCTAGTTGTTAGTAATTAGATAAGTAGCCCATGTAGTAATAAACCTTTTTAGGTTCAATAAATTGTTCGTTAGCAAGAAGAAAAAAAAGTGGAATAGACACACACACACACACCGTATATATGTCAATGTATTGGCTCAACACTTTATTCGCCGCTTTGACACTACCATGGTCGCCTTCTTTGGAGCTGGTGGCAAAAATTAAGTCAAGGTCGAATCCATCACAAACTCGCAGTTGTTCATTAATTAGAACCATAATACATAAGAGATAACATAAGATGAAAGCTAGTATCGCACCGACCAAACCGGGTTCCGTTTTTCAATATACCTTTATTTTTTCTTCTCTTCCACCTTCGTTTATGTCTTTGTATATTACTAACAAACCTTATATCCTACTCTATTAGTGCCTAGCTTTTTAAATCACTCACTTATTTTAATTGCATAATGCTTGTTGTTTCTATTAAAAATATCAAAATTTAATCGACAATATCAGAAGTACGCATCGAGATCTCTTCGTCCATCTCCACATTCAAGAAGTCGTCGGGACATGGCAATCCGCAACTTGGAGAGGTAGATTTGCAATACTACCCAAAGTTGTCCTTGTGTAAGCATCTGCGAGTTTCACCGATGCCTTAGAGAGTTTAATTTCCACACCTTTCAAAATCTTAGATCATACAAACAAACAAGGACAATGACCAATATTTTATGTACGACACTTTCGGGTTTGCTCGGATTCCCAGACCTTCATCTCGACTCTCCTTGAAAACCAGAGCTAATCAAGCATGTCTTTGAAAACGAAGATCACCATCTCTTTTGCTTTTATCGAACATAAGTGAAGGATTTGATCACCATCTCTTTTGCAGTTGCCGAGATAGCAAGTTACCGATTTATAAAACGTGAAACACTTCCCTTTAATGAAAACATACCAACCTGCTCCTCGTGATCCTCAAAATACAGCCATGCAATGGATTTTTTCACTTGTGTTGTCTTTTTAACAAGAAATTCGAATCATGTCTTTTCTTTTTGAAAAAATAATGATTCATGAAATAAAAATATTTAAAAACCAAAAAAGAAAGCAAGCACACACGGAAACAAAGAACAAATGTAAGCATAAACGCTTTCGCTTGTTGTCTTAGTAAAAAAAGACAGGCATTATTATCCCACCCATAAACACAAACGACTATTTTATAATCGTTGACCTTACACTGAAATATCTACGTATACATGTGAAAGAAATGTAAAACGACAATTTAATGTCCAATATGAATAGGGCACACAGAGGCCAGAGCGGATATGAGAAGAATGATAGCTCACTCAAGTCACTAATATTTTGACAACCTTAAGATTATATATTCCGAAAGCAACCATAAGTTAACTATCCCGATACTTTGAAGAGTTTTTGTGTGACACGAATCCAGGGAATGAACGTCATGTCGATGAAGATGGCAAAGATTTTGAAAAGGTGTATAAATCGAACCGTCCAAAGCCTCGATGAAACTCGTGGATGCTTCTTCAAAGACAACCTTAGGTAGTATTGCAAATCTACATGTCCCGACCGATTTCTTAATTGTGGAGATGGACAAAGACACCTCGGTCCACAAATTGGCATGTTGAACAAGAGTATACTTTTCATCCTCGATCGGATTCTATTAGGAATTCATATTATGATCAATCCAAAACAAAAGTGGCATAATCTCAAAATTTATTTGAATGTATAATTAAATCTAATTTTTTAATAAAAAAAAATACTCACAATCAGAGTAGGATTAAGACGATTATTATTTACACACGTGTTCAAAAGAAAAAGGAAAACTAGTTTCCTATTTTTTATAAGATCTGTCTTGTCTATATAAAGAATATCATGCCTATAGGATTGTGCATCGATCCTTTTGTGACTGACTATTGAGAATGGTTAGCGAAGCCATCACTTATACGCTCCTTGTCCTTGGTGCTGTGATCGCAGGTCTTGTGATTTCAGGTTGTTTAGGATGGTTGATTCTAGACACGAGAAAGTACCGTGACCAACACAACTCAAGGCACGAGTAAAAGTAATGTCGATCATGTGGTTATCACCAACAAGAAGAAAAGCACCGTGACCAATACAACTCAAGGCACGAGTAAAAGTAATGTCGATCAAGTGGTTATCACCAACAACAAGAAAAGCACCGTGACTGTAATAGAATGGAATCCGATACCTTTATTATGATTAGGAGAGTACTTATATACAAGTATACGCTTAGGGCTACAAAGGGTTATAAACGTAATTGAACATTAGTGTTATTCTATCAGTGACCAATACAACTCAAGGCACGAGTAAAAGTAATGTCGATCATGTGGTTATCACCAACAAGAAGAAAAGCACCGTGACCAACACAACTCAAGGCACGAGTAAAAGTAATGTCGAAGTGGTTATCACCAACAAGAAGAAAAACACCGTGACCAATAATCACAACGAGACCAAGAATCAAGTGGTTATCAACATCGATGTGCTCGTCACGCGTAACCACTAATCACAACGAGACCAAGAATCGGATGCAATGGTTATTATGGTTTAATTTTTGTTCTTTTTGTTATTAACCTCCTCTATCATGGATTATAATTAGATGTTTTTGGTTTTTCAGGCATATAAAGATATTTTTTTGCGGTAATTTTTTTTTGGTATCAATTGTTTTTGCAGTTCAAATCTATTCTTGTTTTTATTAATTGTTCTTGTGAAGTTTAAAGTCAAAGCGTCAGGGGATTATGCTCAAAATTTATCTTCTTCTCAGTCTCTCTCTCTCTTTACTCTGAATATTATCTTCATCAACGGGATTAAGATATTTGCGATGAATTTTCTTTCTAAAACTCACTCACCTTCTAGACTTATTCACTTCCTTTCTTCAGATTAAGATATTTGCGATGAATCAAAGATATTTGCGATGAATTTTCTTTCTTCGGAGATGAATCTCTACATCGGAAATATCTCACCTTATTTTTCCAAACTCATTTTTTCACCTTTTTCTAAAGAAATTTCACTGTTGTTTATAGGTTTGATTTTTGTTTTGACATTAATTATAAAGTTCTATTCATTAAAAAAAATTATAACTAATAGGCACAAGTACTTTTAACAAAGAAAAACAAAAATTAAGCACAAGTATATATCTAGTTATATATATATATTGTCTTTTTCATTTAATAGTTTTTACTGTTTTATACTAATAATAACTTTCATATCTTTATCGATTTTTGAATTAGTTAAGTGTATATAATTATAAACGTTTAGAATGCCTAAATTTGTTTAGCTTTGGTTTGGTTAGTAGAGTAGGGGTAGGAAAGTTTGCGTATTTTAAAAAGAACAATTACAAGTTCCTAGATAGGTTAGGATTACGTTATTATTCGTATATTGAAGATATAGACAAGATCGAAGAGCCTAAGTATTTAGCTAAGAAGAGAGGTTCAAGTATGAAGACCTCAAGGAAGTTTAAAAGAACCACAGACTTGGATTCATTCCAACGGTTAAAAGTCCATTCCACTAATAATATCAAATGTCTCGATTTGCATTTGCTTGTTTCTTCAATCCGATTCAAAGATCCAAAGATCTTAGGTGTTCGAAGTTTCACATATATAAATACAATTATTATCAGTATATTATCGCCATTTTTATGCTACACAAGTTTCATCTCCATCAGTGAACATGTCGATTAGCCAATTCCAAACCAAACAATATTTGGTCACAATTCTTGCAAACCGAACGATAACCGAAGGCCCAAGCATACTATAGTATCAAAATCTCTGGACTTGCAAGAATAAGTTCTGAGTTCCTCTGATTATGAAACCATGCATTAGTATCTAGAGATTAAGATGATAACCAATATTCACAAATCTCTTTTCTTTTACTTTCTTGGTTAAATATCAAAGTGACTAGTAGTACTTACATCCCAATCCAATGGCTAAACTTTCATCATTCCAGAAACTACCAATGGCTAAACTTTCATCATTCCAGTACTTACTACATTCCAATCCAATGGCTAAGCTTTCATCATTCCAGAAAACTAATCAGACAGTAAATTCCTCATTTCATCCTCCATGTAAGCCAAAAGCGAGTTCTTCACAGTTGTGTTCTTCTCCTCCAACATTCCAACTTCATTTTCCAAAAACTCCCTCTCCGACAATAAACTCTTTAATTCATTATCTTCATCAACAAAAATCTCCCTCTGAAAGTCAAAGCACATCTTCACAAACCCTTCCCTGTGTACAAAAATCCATACCAATGCTAGTATTACTCTCAGATTAGACAAAATGTAAAACATAAAAACTGAGAAACAGAGAAGTTTTGTTACAATGCGGATCAAGTAGCCAGAGAATATTTACCGCTTCTCCGTTAGCCTTCTAATTATCTCACAGTGTTCATTTCTCAGGCGACAAATCTCATCCTCCAATAGCTTCAGAGAATTTCTTGAATCGGCTGTTATAGAACAAAACATAGTGACTTCAATCACAAATCGAGACCTTAAATTCCAAAATATTTCCCCCAAAAACTAAAATCAGCTCAAATTCATGGAGAAATGACAAGGCGATTGAAATTTCACAAGGAATTGGGATGAAGTAAAACCTGTAACGGAGATCAAGCCGCTAATCTCGAACTGAGAAGCAAGGAACGATCTAGTAAGCTCAGCTTCCCTGAAAGAAAGACTCGATTCCATCTCCGAACATTTTTCGATCTCTGATTGGATCTCTCGCGTCGCCTGAATGTTGGCTTCGATTTCCAAATTGACCTTGACGAACCGATCACGTTCAAATCTAATGATGAGAAACCTAAGCAGAGAAGAAGAGGAAGAAGAAGAAGAAAAGCGAAACCTGATCAAGCATGTCCTTGTAAATGGAGATTTGACATAGAATCGCACCTGAATCGTCCATCTCAAATCAGTCTCTCTCGCTCTCGCTTCACTCCAGGAATCAAAACTCGCAAACTTGAAAAAATTTGTAAACCGCGTCTTTCCGGGAAGATACGACTTAATGGGCTTTATGGGCTTCTACTTAGGCCCAATAAAAAATAATCTATCATATCCTATAACTTTTAGTTGCCGGAAATAACAAAATAATAAACATTATATAAAACATAAACGACATTAATCTTTTTAACACAAACACAAACACTTTTTTTGTTTCAAACACTTAAATTAGTAACATTAAACAAATGGAAACATCAACGTTTACGTGCGTCTAAACCAGGTTTAGACACAATCGCAAACGCAAAACAAAAAAAAAAAAAAAAAAAAAAAAAAAAAAAAAAAAAAAAAAAACACAAACAAACATACAATCCAACTTAATTGAGATATGTTTTGGCGTCAAGATCGCCACAAACTTATTTTAAACAAAAACATAAAAACGGAAAAAACAAACCAAATATGTCGCCAAGTTCGTTCTTCTCAGAAGAAATCTTAAGCAAACATCACACAACAATTATGAATGAAATGATTGAACTCATCACCATCACGATTGTGTTTTACTTCCTCCCAAAGCTGCTCTTCCTCGTCTGGACAAGGTCGGCATGTGTAAACCGACATTGTCCTATGCCAAGTTTGAGAAGATGGAGCTCCAATCACCAAAAGCCTATCTCCAATCGATTTAAACGCAACTCCCCAGCCTAAGGCGTAATTTGCTTTCACAGGCACACCACCAAGTTTCTTCCAAGTGTTTGTGTTTATATTATAAACACAAAGTTGGTTCAATACTGTTTCTAACGAGTAAATGTTGTCGTTGACCACTGCAATGAGGGGAGGCGATTGAGGAGACATGAACCCCATGTCTTTCATCATGTCTGGTATCAGCTCCCAATAGTTTTTCATCTCATCGTAACTTTCTCCACAAGTTAGGTATTCATCATTCATATCTCGACCACCTAGAACGTAAAATTTGCCACGCAAGAAACATCCTGAGCTGAATTTCCTTGGCTTATGCATTCCAGGAATCATTGTCCACGTTTTGGTATCAGCATTGTACTTCTCCACTGTGTTCACAACCTTAGGGACCCATTTTTCATCTATCATAATTCCTCCAGCAAAGAAAGCATTGTTCCCATTGCTCGCAGAACCGTACATGGCCCGCGGTTTGATCATTACAGGACCTTTGAACCACTTATGTAACTCTACTTCATATCGCCAAACCGCAACACCCTCCACCTCTCTCCCGACAACAATTAATTGCGTACCCACACTGATCGTTTCCTTATCGCTACAGAAGAAGCAATAGTCAGAACTAGGGATTTCTGGAAGTTTCTCGAAGTTCTTAAAATCCTTATCAAACATTATCCAATGAGCTTCACCGCCAGAACGCATAAACACGTATGGTTTCACAAGCCCGCGTTCTTGTCTCACGCTGAAAATCTCACGGCTCTTTAACAATTGCAAAAAACTCCTGTTGAGAAACTGCAGTTTCCAGTACTCAAAGCATGAAACACGGGCAAAGATCTCAACCTCGAGATCATACAAGAGCTTAGGAGCAACATCACCTGCATCTTGAGCTTTTACGCAAGTCAGATTCTGAATTGTTTCTACGATTTCTTCTCCTTCCGAATCGGAACAAGGTTCAGCATTCAGGTCAAGCATTTTGGATTTAGTGCCAACAATCATAAGCTTCCCTGACTCATGCTGGTTCAAGCTTGCTCCAATTCTTGGAGCCTGATCGTTTCTTAGCATCAACATTTCTCGGTTAATTTTAGCTTCCTCTTTTGACATTGTTTTCTGTAGATTCAAAAGCAAAAAAAAAAAAAAGAACATGAATAAATCATCAGTCAATTTAGTGACAACGATATAATACAACAATTTTAATACACCGAATCTCACTTTAAAGCAGTTTAAAGTTCTAATCTTGTTGTAAACAAACAACGAAAACGTATAGTAGTATTTTTACTGTAGAGCAACAAAGACATTCAAAATTACACTAACTCGATCAAACTCAATGATTTTGCTGAGATCATAGAAAAGTACAACACATGTGCATGGTGATATATATGAAATATTAGTAGATATGTCTTACAAAAATTAGAGTGATATAATGGCAATAATTAGCCGAAATTAGAGTTCATAAACCAAAGTGAATATAAGACGTGGATATTCACATAAAATGCATCATAATACTATAGTTTATAAAATCCATATTTTACAATGTAGTTATAACGATTTGTTTATCACGATAGTAACAAAATATATATGTGCTATAATGAACATATCACACTATTCACCGATGCAATGAAAAATATAGCATTTAAAAAAAAATGATAATAATGTCAATGGTGAGGACAAAGATTGATAATTAAGTATTTAGAATCTCTATTCACATAATTACTTATTAATTTAATTATAAAGATATGCCATGTTTATACCTTGAAAGTTGATTGAGAAGACTCCATTGAACACACACACACACTTGAATCACAATTTTATTTAAGTTTACTAGAAAATGCGGGGATGCCAATAATGCAAATTAGTAGATCACAAACTACGACTATATATAGAATATCTGCTTTTAATTCTCTACCATAGTAATGAAATGTTTTTATTTAATTCTCTACTATAGTAGTGAAATATTTCTTTGACCTTCTACAATACTAGTGATAAATGCTTTAGGAACTTTGACTAAATTGGTAGGTATTTATTCAATTCTTTACCAAAAAATACTAGTTATAAATTTTCTGCAGTTTTGACTAACATTTTGGTAATTTAAAAAAAAAACAATTTGTTAACTTGACAAAACAAAAAAAATTGACTATGCTTACAAGTATATCCGATTTAATTATCTACCATAGTAATGAAAAATTTCTAATTAATTAATCATTTACCATAGTAAAGAAATGTTTTTTCAAACCTTCTACCATAAAACCTTTAGCAGTCAAACTATATATTTTACAACATAATGACAGTGAAACTTCTCTTTCCAAAGAAAGTTAATAACAAAATTAAGAACTCATATTCAAGCAGATATTATAACAGGAATCCCTAACAAAGAAGAACATTATATATGGTGGATCCAGCCATCGATCGTTCGACGTTGAAAATATTTAGAGTATCAAGAAAATATTTAACTTTCATAGGCTTGTTTTTTTGCTAATTTTCATAGGCTTATTTAGAGCTTCAAACAAAAAAATGCTTGTGTAAGGAACAGGGCTTCAAAGTAGGCCTCAAACATCATCCGAACTTGGTTCAAATAACAAAAGAGAAACCTTTAAATTATTTTCTATTTTCTTTTCTAAATGAACCTATAATCAAAAATATAAGAAAACTAATTTGGTGATTATAAACGTAAACACAAACTGCAAACAAATAAATTGAAAAAAACCAGATTCAAAGAGAGTATAGAAGAAGAAAAAAAAAAAGGAAAAAAAATCAAAGCTAATCAGGCATGTCTTTGAAAATGAAGATCTTAATCTGGTTGAAACTAGGGTTATCGGAGTAAATAAATTCTGTGAGGGTTTATGTACTGATCGATTTAAACAGGAATCATAACTAGAATTAGGACAAAACTGAATGTTTTTGTATTAATGAGGATGAACAAGTACAAGAGAGCTCGGCTAGTTAGGATTTTTGTCTAATTCTCTTGTAGGGATTTTCGGATGGATTCTAAGGAGGCCCTTCGGTTCTATTTATATATTCTCCTCGAGCTCGTTTCCTATTCCTCCTATGATTCCGCTTGCCATATTTTTCATAGATTCTTCATGATCTTTCCTTTTCTTTGTAGGTCGGTGATCGCGGAGTCGGTGAATCCTTGGGCCGAGCTGGGCTTGTAGAAACATACTTCTTGCCGTGCTCAATGGGCCGAGCTAGGTCGGATCGGGTTCTTGGGTGATGAACCCGGTACCAACAAATCTCTCTAGCTTTTGTCTTGCTTTTAACACTAAAAAAAAATAGCTTAAAACACTCAAAATCTAAGAACATGGTTGCATATTACCTTAAGTGGTTATTCCCTGAATGATCTTGACCATGGTACAAAATTATTTACTCTCTAACGATCGCTTTTCGAAAATGTTCTAGAGTACGCGCAAATAAAAAGTGAAAACGAAAATTCTGCATGAATAAATACTAGAATGATTCTCATCCAATAACCCTAAGTACATTAATTTTGAATCGGATACAGGACAAATCAAAATTTCTTTCTCTTGTGACGTGAGCTAATTCAATTTTATCAACCTCTTAGAAAAAACAAAAAATTCACGTAAATGGAATCAAACAAATCTTGTAAATATTATTACATCATATGGTGAAACTGATAATTTTATAATTTCTGAATTAGAACCGATTTCAAATCAGAACCTCATACTTTTATAATTTCTGAATTTTCAAAAGATTATTACATCATATGGTGAAACTGATAATTTTTACTGCAGATAACTTGGATCAGGTAAATAATGTTTTCATTTTTTCATGATGTATACAAAATGTTCTATTAAAGTTACAACGTTTATAGCAAAGAAAATCCTCTGCATTGGGTCGGAATTCTCCATTGCGGATTCATATTTTTCCGGTCTTGGAGAAGCAGCTTTAGGTAATGCACCTTACTCTTTGTATCATTACAACAACTTGCATGAACTGTAGTAATCTTGCTTTGATCTTGTGGATTTGGCTGGCAAAACCTCCCAAAATTTGCATCATCCAAGTAAGTTACTGTCATATCAAGCCCGTGGATTACGTCCTTGCGCTTGACAATGTCGCATAAAGATTGGTTTCCATTTGCAGGATACACAACTCTCTCTAAGTTCAAGATCTTAAACAAGTCTATGGTTATATCATTGGACTTGGCATAGAAGAAACCTCCCGTGTTTTCAGCTGTTAAATGTTGTTGTTGATGATCACTTGATGAAAACCCACAAGCCACTGAGATTGCATTTTGTCGGTGGCAGTGCATTAGAGGATTCTTTAGCCACATCACATCAGCTTCCTACAGCCAAATCAGATAAATCATAAATTATATAATTAATAAATTACATTTGACATTAAGAGAACTCACAGTGAACATCATGTTGTAACCGAGTTCTAGAATCTCTTTCAACAAAGCCTTTTTCCTCCAACCGGCGACAAGACCATCTGGGTTTAAAGATTCGAATTTTCTTCTAGAATCTCTATGAAGGTAACAATGTGGATGGACACGAAGACAATATCGAAGAGCTTGATCATCTAAAGCCACGACGATCAAATGGTTCAACAAGTGTTTGGTTCTTTCTCCAATCCGAAAACTCTCGAGGAACAGATCAAGAAGAGACTCGGGTTTTGCCCATTCTCGATCCACCATGGTAATAATCACTGTCCTGTCTTCTGTAGCTACTCCTTTTAGTAGACTCGATAAGCCTGAAGATTCCTATGACCAGAAACATCAAAATACCAAATCTATTAGTAATCTCATCGAACGGAAGCATCATAATGTGATCATAATCTCGATCTTACGGCTTGAATATGCGAGAATTGTGTTCTTCTGCTAGTAATCATATTTGGAGCACATGAGGGATGATGAGACAACAACCAGAGAATGGCCAAGAGAAGACAACATATGACAAAGTACGGTGACTTCACTTTCCTTGCAATCTCCATTTTTGTTCTTCTAAGTTTCGAAATTCTGCAAAATCTCAAAATATTGTAAAAACATTGAAAATCCAACATATTTCTTTTGGTCTATTCCCAATTAGTGGTGATTATTATGAATACATTGAATCGATAAGATGATGCAAAATCTGGTGAAAATCATTTTCTTTTGCTTTCCAAATCCGATTTTGTAAAGTAAATAATGGTTAGATATTTTCTAAATTTGCTTCCATATTTAGTATTTGTTTGCTGCATTTGAGATTTTTTTATGGCAAATTATTGCATTTTGCACCTTTAAGAGTTTAATACCCACATAACTTTTGCTTTTGACTCAATTTAATATTGTTTTTCTAAATTTGCTTTAATATTTAATTACTTGCTGCGTTAAAATGGTTTGACTAGAGTCTAGACACTTCAGCCACCATTTATTTCATGGGTTTATAGTTTTTTTACCTTTGGTAATGCATTAATAATAAATTTGTCAAATAAATTAAATGGAAAATTATGGTTGACTAGATTGGTCCATATATTTTTTTTTGGATAAAATGTCCATATATTTTTCAATTAAAGATGATTATAAAATAATTATAACATAAAATGTGTAAATATTTCATATATATAATTGCTATAAACATGTCAACAAATATGCAGTGTGTTGACAATATTAACTGAACAGGTAAAGTTATCTAAATCAATACTTTTAAAAATAAAAAATAATAAAAGATCCTATAACTGACTATTTCTCATATGTTGTTTATATATTTTTTCTGCAAGACGTCTCTTGAGCAATGTTCGGATGTCCTTGTAGACATATGGTAATGCATTAGGTCAATGCATTACTTTTGTGAAATCAGCAATTACTTTTGGGAAGACTATTCCAGAAGAGACCAAAGATTTGCTCAAACATGTTCTTGGGCTATCAACAGAATGTGGTGCAGATAATAAGTATATGGGTCTCTAGGAAAACCTTCAGGGATTAAAAAATCAGATCTTTGCTTTCATGCGGAACAATTATAAAAACGTGTAGTAGAGCCATAAGAGAGATAAAAACATTGAGGAAGGAAACAAGTGTGGAAGAGTCAAACATTCTATCCAATGTGGCAAACTCTCTTGGGTGTTTTGGCAGTTAACAAAAGACTAAAGGAGGGACATTTAAATAAATAGTTATAACTTATAATAATTGCCGACTTGTTGTAATTAAGATACAATGTAGTATTTATTAAATTGGTTAGTTTAGCCTTCATCTTTGAAGTAATTTAAAACAAATAAACCACACATAGAAATATATCTGAGGATTTTTATAAATTTTTATCTACCAATTAGGCCGGCAAGAGTAAAGTAAGTAATTTAATTTTGCTCTCTTATGTTTATATAATTACATCTTGCAATATACGTAAGAGAAAGTGACTTATAACAATCTACCTATAGCCAATGGGAAACATCAAACCGAAATATTTAAACCGTTGATGATGTTTTCAGTAGCCAATGTTTTGATTATTGAATGTTGATTTGCTAAAGAAGCAATGTACAATAAGTAGATAAGATTTGACACGTCAGAACCCAAATATATATCCGATGTATGAGGCTAAAAATATATCAGGTTGAACGTATTTTTTAGACATTATTATACAATGTTTTGAGAAATGATGTTTGATGTTTGATGTTTGACCTTTTGTTTGTTTATATCCAACTTGATATACATAGTAGTTAAAATCAAACATTTGATAAATAAATCTTGGGGTAAGATACGAAGATCAAAATAACTAGTCACTCTCTTGCAGATTCTGATCAACTAACTACCTAATCCCTAAATTAAATTTATTCCCTGTGTTTTTCTAATTTATCTAATTGTTGAAGAAATATTATTAATTTTTTTTAAAAAATTTTGGTCACTATCAAGCCTATCCCGAAAGTCGAGGAATTGCATAACATAAACATGTCAAGAGTGTACGTATCTGGTCGGCCATACTCCATAGGCGGTGAGTCGACGCCGTGTTCCATATTACCATCTTATTCTTTTTTTTTCCCTAATAAAAAATCAATAATAATAATATCGCCAATATCTTTGTCTAACTTTATACTCAAAGGAAATATGCGAATCTCAATATTTAATTATTTTTTAATACCGCAATAATCAAATTTATCATGGAAAAGACTTGTGCAGCAAGAGATCGAAATCGTTGCATTTCCAATAAATATTTTTATCTAATGAATATTCATATAGTAAGTGTTGTTGCGCCTTCGCATTGATTAACATTTTGGTCTTGTTTGATTACAAACAAGAAAACCAAAACATTTGTGTCTATTTTTGTTCCTTTTTCTTCTATTTTTTTTTTTTTTTCATAATATATAACTTTTGTTTGTTATAATTGATTCATGTTATTTCATCGTCTCAATCATGAGCGAAAGAAAAGAAAAAAGTAAATAAAAAGCAAAAAACAAAACTCACATGAACCATGACGAGATACGTGTCCCATACATGAGACCAGCCAGTTGGATTAGATCTGATCAGTTGTGGGCCCCAATAAAAACAAGATCGTCGTCAAATAGGGACTCTACAAATGGATCACATGGTCTTCGCAGACGCCACGTGTCTGTTCATCTGTTTGGGCCCCATCTCTCGCCGAATTTATGTACAACACATTATTTAATTTTTTCTTTGTTTGTTAAAACGATTATGTTTTTTTTTTCTTGACATGTTAAACCGATATTTTTTTTTTATATGTTAAACGATTTTTTTTTGTTTTTACAACAGGCTTTATATCCATATTTTTTCGGTATCGAAGAGTAAGACATATAAATTATAATATTTTAAAAAAATCTAAATGGCCAGCTAGTACATTAGTTAAGCTACAACACCGACTAATTTCTCTAATTCTTTGATAGAGCAGATGTTTTTTTTTTTTTGAATTACTAAAAAAATTGGGTCTTTATTTCTTCCGATTACGCATTAGAACATGCTTCTTGTTAGCTCATATAAAAGATTTTTTTGCCAATAATCACTCATATATCTTTTATCCTTTTCACAATTAAGTTATCGGTCTTCCAGTATCATATCTATCAAAAGTATCATCCATGATCCATTGTATATTTTACAATACGATATGAAACCTTTTTTTTCCTTTAAAACACTTGTCAAAAGAAAGTAACAAAAAACAACAAAATTATAATATTTTGATAACGATGTATCGTATAATCTTAAGGTTAATTATATATATATATCCGTTTATTTGGTCAAATATTAATTTTCAAATTGAAGTTTTGGGGCCCGGAATATATATATAAATCACGTGTTTGGAGAATAAATGATTAGCGATAAAATATTCGTACAAAAAAAGTTAATATAAAAATTGGCTGTTCATCGACCTCAAGGGTCGGAATTCTTTTGAACGTTGGATCAAGCTTGAGATGATCGACAAGTGTGTACAATTCCACGTGTTAGTATCTTATTGGTCACAAAGATTTTTACTGATCTGTCAGATGTAATGGCTTAGTTGTCGCTTGAGACTAGTCTAACAAGAGAGAGATATGGTCACTCTTGGTTAGTACGCAACCATATTTCTGATTGGAGAATTAAGTTTATGAATTAGAAAAAAATATTACAAAATCTTACTCCTTTATAGATGATATTGATAATGATTTTTTTTCATAATGGTGGAAATGATTAGAAAAAAAGCACATGCATGGGACAAAAACAATGAATGATAAATATTTTTTGTTGAAAATGAAGGAGATTAAAAGAAAATAGTCGATTTTGTTTTATAAAAAAAAAATTCGTCGATTTCGTTTTGTGATCTACCATGTGTACAAGCAGCAGAATAAATTTGTCAACCTAAACAAATAATTTTAAATTGTAAAAAAAAACAGGCCTCTAATGCAAATTGTAGAATATTCTATAGAAGAAAGTATCTAGAATCATTTAAAAATATCAGAAGGTATCAAAATATTATGTAAATATCTTAATTTATATTTGTATCTATATAGTTTAGGAAATATCTCTATTATATAAGTGTATGTATCATAAACATTATTATTATGAGATCAATACAATATTCTTCCAATTCCTTAAACTCTCATCANTTCATCACTCTAATATGGTATCAGAGCAGGTTATGCTCGAGTTTCGATCCAACGATCAAATTTTTATTTTTCTCAAGCCTACGGGCTAAGCTACAATGCTTCTTGTTTTCGTTACTATTTTTCAAGCCATATGGCTTCTTAATCTGTTTCTAAAATTATTTTTTATTATTCATGTCTATATGTCTCTGAATCTAAGCCAAGTGTTTCTCAATTCAAGCTCTCACGAGCCTCTAAATCTAAGCCATCGAGCTTCTTTCATAAGCCACAATGTTTCCATAAGCCATCGAGCTTCTTTCATAAGCCACAGTGTTTCCATAAGCCATCGAGCTTCTTTGTTAAACCACAGTGTTTCCATAAGCCATCGAGCTTCTTTGTTTCGAATTTTTTGTCGTTTTCTTCAAATCAAGCTCAATACGAACATTGCATCTAAGCCATCGTGTTTTTTTATTCTCTTTTCGTTTTTTTTTGAAACTCCTTTCTTATTTTCTCGATTTTTTTTTTTCAAGTCTACGTGCTTCTTTATCTTCATCTTTTTACTAAGCCTTCAAACTCAAACCA
>OVAY01000597.1:0-51170 GCA_900406395.1 Kernera saxatilis
TGTATCAAATCTGAATATAAATCATATTTTTTTGTATATAAGTTATATTTCAGATATTTCGGATACCCATTCGGTTCTCGGTTCGATTCGAGTTCGGTTTCGGGTTTTCGGATATACTAGTCTAAGAACCATTCAGATATTTTGTCGGGTTCGGTTTCGGTTCGGTTCTCTTTTTTCGGGTCGGGTTCGGGTGCAGATTTCGGGTTCGGATTTTTTGCCCAGCCCTAGCCACGAGTATATTAACATATAGGAGAATTATACATATATATGAATCTATTTGAGTACACAAGATCCATATGTATATAACAGGAAACTGATGATGATCAGTGTATATATATATCCCTGCAACAACGAACAAAACGTCCAAGTACTATAATATTTATATTAGTAACTAAGTAGTTTAAAGACATCTAACAAAGAGAAGAAGGGCCGAAAGCAAATTCCACAACCGACCGGAGCTCGTCCCAGTTCTCGTAGGTTATATTGTGAATGTTATCGTTTGAGAAATGTGGAACCGTATCGACGTGCGTAGTAGTGTCCATGGGAATGGGCTGGTGTTGATGAGGCGTTTGGTGAAGGTGGAAAGCGTTCCTCTCATAGTTCCCTTTGCTTTCCATGACGTTGATATTATTGGTACTACTACTACTTTCATTGTCACCAAAACTGATATAAGCTTCTTCATACTTGGATTGTTGCGTCTTCACGCGTTTGCCACCTGCTACTTCTCTCCAGTCCGGAGTGTATTTTCTACTAGACACATTTCTCTTGAATATCCGGCACAACGTCCACACTTCCTGCAATTATATTATATGAATTATCAATCAATAACGAACCCTTTTTCATTATAATGGGAAGATTCCGGACCGAAGCTCAGAAGTGTTCGTATGTTTTAAAACGTCCAGAGTAGCGGCCATAATAGCTAGATATTATAATCATGATCAAGTAAGTTAAAAACTTACAGCATGTAGTAAGGGAGATGAAGCAGGGTTACGGTTGGTAGGGCCACCAGGGATGGTGTCATTGGCTGTGGGAAGGCGAAACTCGTGCATCATCCAATCTGTCTTGCTACCTTTTCCCGCACTTCCGAGGTAATAAACGAGTGTCTTTTTTAGACCGATCACGGCTTTGCTGCATCCATCGGAATAGACAGGCTTGTCGATTCCTGTGGCTTTCCAGAAACCAGAACCAGTCACTCGGTTTGGTCTTATGCTGTTTCTGTACTTCCTTCCTCTCTTGCAGAAGAAGTAGCTCTCCTTCTCCGTATTCCTCGACCCTTCACATGACATGCAAATATATATAGCTTTAGTACACGAACCACAAACATGCATGAAGTCTCGAATAAGAAAGTAACCTTACAATATATTTGTGTATATATATATGTAATTAATTACATGAAAGAGAAAGTGAAACAAACTTACTAGGAAGATCCCAAGGATCGAATTTATAGATATCGATTTGGGTGATGATCTCATCGATCTTGCTTGGTTTCTTGAGGAGTACTTTTTTTGAGAGATAGAACCCTACAAGCTCCTCGTCTGTCGGATGAAACCTAAACCCTGGAAGCTGTACTACTTGTTCCTCTTCTTCTTCTTCTCCCATTCTTTTGTCCCTTGATCTCACCATCCCCTCCATGCCTTTGGCTTATTATTTTCTCCTTCGTACATCA
The DNA here is from genome assembly GCA_900406395.1 of Kernera saxatilis. Classification (NCBI taxonomy): domain Eukaryota; kingdom Viridiplantae; phylum Streptophyta; class Magnoliopsida; order Brassicales; family Brassicaceae; genus Kernera; species Kernera saxatilis. Next base: position 1,667 of record OVAY01000597.1, read on the forward strand.
GAATCTTCTTGAGATTATATAAAGAGACTTTGTGTCATGTGTGTCTATTACAAAGATCGATTCGGTCAAGTCATTTCTGTTGACTTATCGATCCTTTTTAATCAATGATCCGACTCAGTAAAAGTCCTTTTGGCTTGAGTTTTTAGAATGAGTCTTTCCGCATCAATGCGTTCGTATCCCGTATACGTGGACCCAATATGACGCTTTTACCCTCCATTTATTAGAGTCACAAAGGAAAACGCCAAGGAGAGGACTGACTTTTGACATCCTGATTTAATTTTTGTGTTTCTCTTCCAGAAATGTCTGACGAGGATTCAATGTTCCAAACATTAAATTTCTTCTAGGCTCATCATTATTGTTTGCATATTATATTCTCGGCCACGACGAAAACATCTATTTATCATCATGACTTTAACGCATAATTCCGACTTTGTGCTCGTAAAGGTAAGATTTGTATGCTTCGTTTCCAAATTTTAACTTGGAGAGATGAACAAAAGAAAAAGTAAAACATGAGGATTCTTACAATTTTCTATTCGGTAATTTCTACGGAAATGACTATGACAAAGCCACCTAATTAAGACCGAATATTACCCTTCAGCTCCTTTCTCACTTCTCCAAAAGATTTTACTGGTTATTATTGTTCAACTTAATTTAAGACAATATGAAGTAATTCGTCTCTTGTCACTTTCTTTCAATACTTGCAACTACAGTACATGATTCCCCAGTAATCTTTATTATGAGCTTTTTTATTTAAGGGAAAAAATTCACATTCTTTTCTAACAACAAATGTAGAATGATATTATCAACAAAAAATAAACAAAACAAAATGTAGAATGATTTAGTTCCCACCAGGAAACCTTGTTGGATTTTTCCCCACTATAATTTTCAACCAGAAAATACTAAAATCCTAGGAATGGGCGATTTTTTACAAATTACAAGTGAACTTTATTTGGATTGGTCAAAATTATTTATTTATATATATATATATACATTGTTTTCTCTCCAGTTGGAAAAAAAAATATTGTTTTCTCTCCATCTAGACTAATAATAAATTCAAGAATGTATTTTATTTGGATGATCTTGTCTTGTACAACGCCAAAATCTAGTTTACACATAAGTAACAGGATATCTAGTTTTTTTTTTTCGGCAACAGGATATCTAGTTCCAATGAATAATTGAAACTAATTAACAAAATAATACTTATATATCGGATTTTTTTTTATAATCTTCGGTCATGTTTGATCTTATACCTCTAGGATCCTACAAGAAAAAAGCACATTGGTGATTTTTAACTCATATGCACATTGATATATGCCTTGAGAATTAACTAATTTAAAATAAATATTCATCCTCTGTCATAATGATAACTGTTATATGAACGATAATTTTTTAACTCATATGACGATATTTTAAATGGTGATTTTTTTTTTTTGCAACATGCCTTAGTAAATAACATTTAAAAAAAAAAATTTTAAGATACGAAAATAATCATATTGGTGGTTAGGAGTTATCTTTGCAAACCGTGAGGCTAAATCTCGATTGGAGTCGCGTGCTTAAAGCAGTTGGAATATTTTTGGCGAGTAAACGTAGTGGAAATAACTAGTATCGTTACCATAATTATTACTACCTCCGTTTCATTATAAGTTATGTTTTAAGAGATTTTTTTTGTTTCAAATTAAGTGATGTTTTAAATGTATTTGATTTTTTGGATCAATGAAATAATGCTGTACATTTTTTTATTGGTTGAATTTGTTGTAATTAATGATATTTTTAAGAAAAAAAAATAAATTAAATGAAAAATTTATCTTTTCTTAATAAGTGTATAAAAACCTTAAACATCACTTATAATGAAACAGAAAAAATACTATTTTAAAAAAACCGCAATTTTCACTGCACCGAAGAGTTTCCCATTAATACACTGCTCATTGTCAAAACTCATAAGAGAAAAAAAGAAAACGCTTTAAGCTAATGTTGGCTCTGACTCTTTTGTTCAAATCTTTACCACATCTTTAAGTAAGCTTTTTGTTTTTTGATAAAGGACCACTATCCAACGCAAACATTTACCTTTTAATTTCATCGGAGTGTATAAATTAAGAAGAATTTCATATTAACTGAACCTAACTGTGATGTAAAAGAGAAGTAGCAACAAAAAAAGGGAAATCATGCATGAAAATGAAAGTCAGGAATAATTAATATGATAATTGTTTATAAAATCATATGAAAGAAGGACAACATTCAAAATTTGAATGAATATATAATTTCCTCTGTTTATTGTTTGTTTCAATTTGTTGAGTCAATTCGTAGCGGCTGGTCTAGTCAAAGGATAATTCAACCAGTCATCAATGGTTGACCTCAAGTTGTTCTTGTTGGACATCTTCCTCTCCATCTATTATAAACCTTATTTAATTTATCATTTAATATTTTTTTGGCAACTAATTTATATCATTTATATGATTTTTAGAACGAGAAAATAATACTATCGTGGAAAAGTAAACCATAACACCTACATTTGTTTTAGGTATGTATGTATAGAACATTTAATCATATACTTTACTTGTTTGGTCCTTTCTCATATATGCTCCAAAATATAAGAAGCATTGAATTTTATAACTGTAAGATCCTACATGCGTATGGAACGCCAAACAAGAGAGAGACAAAAGGACATGAGACGAATCGATGATGTAAGCATGCGATGATTAAACTAGTATAGATAATTAGATATTTAGAGGAAGAGACGAGGTAATTAGTAAAATGAAAATGGTTCGTTGATTTAATCCGATCGTGGATTGACTTCAGGAAGACAAAATTACTATGTCTTAAATAGTTTCGTGTAAAAGTTAGATTTTTATTTAAAAAGTGTTGTACAGAATGAATTGCGAGTAGTCAGGTTTAGATTATTTAAACACGTCACTTATCATAGAATTATTCGAATCCGTGGCAAGTTAACGAGTATTAGTTGGGCTTACGTGAAAAATTTATACTCTTTGAAAAAGGAAGGGAAATGTCAAAAGATATTTTATAGAAGGAAGCGATAGCACGAGCTTTGAAAACCCGTAATTATCTAACGTCACAATGTTTGACGTACGTTTAAATATATATACACAACTAGAAAGTCTAGAATCCTGCTTATGCCACATCGACTTTCTTCAAAACTTTACCATATATTTTGCATTAAAAAAAAACGGTGTAGTTTTCAATATAATTTTTGTTTCCTTCTTTTAGAGTCAAACGAAAATTTGTATACGACCTAGAAGGCTTGAATCCGATACTTCTAAATCGAAAATATAGTATGCCATGAAAACGAGATGAAAAAATGGAAATAAGAATTCAAATTAATAGGAAAAAAAACGAGAAGAAAAGTCTCGATATTTAAATTGGAAATCCTTGCAGAAACGACAAAAAGAAAATCATTGCAGTAAAAATCATTAGTTAGGTCAGACTCTAGCACTTTGAAAATTTGGTTAAAAATCCCAACCATTCAACCTAATATGCATGAAATTTCGATAAAGTTGCATCACGTTTTATATATGGGGTGCGCATGAAGAAGGCAGTATTTATTAATTGTATAGCAGAAAAAGAACTTTGGGATCGAACAAAGATAAAAGGAAACAACGTCGGGCATAGTGGTTAATTTGGCACGTGGAGACTGATGATAGTATCAATCGGCACGTGCGAAATCGAGAGATTTCTTGCCGTCGTGGGGTTGGCCAAAGAAGTTATTCATGTAGTCTTGAAACAAAAACTCCTTGTAACGAGCCACTCCGTCACGCTTCACCACTTCCGGCAACGGACCGATCTTCTCGGAGGGCTTAGGTGCCGTGAAAATGGGCACAGAGACTCTCGATCCGATGTTTGTGGTTCGAACCCTATGCTCCGCACTTTTGTACTTCCCATTGCTCAGAATCTATTGATCAATTAATTATTATATGTTGTATTAGAATATCCTAAGTAGAGATGAATCTAATACTGTATATAATAATATATAGTTTAGCTATTCATTGTCAATTTGCTTTTAACTGCGAGAGGGACCTGTAAAGTGTCGCCGACATTGATGACTAGTGCACCGTGGAGAGGAGGGATCTCAGCCCAGTCACCGTTGTCTAGTTTAACGTAGAGGCCACCAATGCCATCTTGTAATAAAACGGTCAACATTCCCATGTCGGAGTGACGACCGACACCGATGGTCAGCTCAGGGTTGGGACAAGTTGGGTAATAGTTCATGTTGACCATCTTGGTCCCCATCAAACCATTCACTCTCTCTTCTTCTAGTCTCACTCCTACATTCTCCATCAGAACAACAACTATTCTTTTCACCATTTCCATGGATGATTTCAGGAAATCAAGTGCCACCTCTCTGTCACACATATAACATATATAGTTTTAAGTTTCATGAGTTTATAATTCAAAACTAATTAGCAATGAATGAATTGATTAATGTTTTCTAAATAATATTTTACTTGCCCTGTCTTAGTTCAAAGGTGAGATTCGTAACATTTATACTCTATTCATATATAGCACAAATTTTAAATATTTATATATATATTAATATAGATTTTGTCCATATATAAATACCTGCATGGTTGAGGCCAGTGTTGAAGAGCCTCATGGTCATTGGTATAAAGCATGCTCACATAATCCTTCCACTCAATGGCCTTTTCCTTCTCGGGCACGAAGCTCGTTCCGTACTTAACTAGCTTGCTTGGACTCACTTCTTTTAGGTAAATCGCTTTTTTCTCCGAAGGTTGTGCGAAAAACTCATGAGCCGACGTTTTTAGCAATTCAAGCAGCTCCACCGAAACACCATGGTTCACCACCTGCCATTTGCATTTATTCAAAATTAGTCTTCTCTTATTAAACATGCATTGCAAGAGATTGATAAAAATATTCAATCTACTTCTTTTTTTAGTTTTTAGATATCTAACGTTATTATCCGGGTCAAATTTAAATATTCACACGCATATATAGCTCCTTTTTTTTTTTTTGGTTAATTAATATTACAAGAAACAAATAAATGTTCTACATCACCCTAATTCTATGTGTCGGCCATTACTTACCTGGAAGAAGCCAAGTGTCTCAGCAGCTTCAGCAATCTGTTTGGCCACCTCCTTGTGATGTGGACCGTTTAGCTGGGAAAGATCGATTGGCTGGACAGCTTGACACGTACGGGCGTTCGGGGTTGCGATTCGCTCAGAGAGCGGTTGGACGAAGGGCTGTGGAACACAAGACATGCCAGAGTCTATCAGACCCTTCACACCGTTACCTTGTTTGACCACGAAGTTGAACAATGTGGCTTGGTCCTCGAAATTGACAGCCATTATGTCTGTATTCTTCTGCTCGAAAAATGAATGTTGAGAGGTCCTAAGAAGGGAACGTTGTATAAATAGTGACGAAAATAAGGGAGAAGATGACTTCTTCTTTTTGGGTCTGAGAGAGAAGACTACTTGCGATAATGTTTTTAATGTAATTAATATTTGATTATGTGGGATCACGTAAAAGTCACTTTGTACTCCCCTAGAACTAGTAGTTGATTTGTTCACAAGCGTGTATAATGCCAATTTTTTTATATAATTCTTAATTTTATGAAGTATTCGAAAGAATGGTTTAAATGAGTTTGATGACATATAAATGCATGTCTTCTCAATTGTTTTTGATTTGATGTTTTGTCAACTAGTTTGTTAATATTTTACCAACAAATATGTACCTCATCTATATAAATTACAAAGCCTGGACGCGCATGTTAATACAAATACAAGTAAACGTTGAATCAATTCATTTTCTAGGTATGATAAACTTCCAACTGGTATATTTATATAAACAACTCATTACATTAAAGTTTTTCTAGCTAGTTTTTTTCAAGATAACATATATATGGTGTGCGTCTTGCCATTAAACACAATGACGTTCACAATAATAAAAAATAAAAAATATTAAGTTGGTATACAAATATATGTTTGAATGGGTATATAGCAACTCATACTTATAGCCACTTAAAAATTCTGGTATGTTAGGCTTATAAAGAAAACTCATGTTGTTTAATAAAACACTAAAAACAACAACGCTTGATACTACTTAACAGCTGGCTAACATGAGACATGCCTCCTCTCTCGGTCTCTCCAATAACATCTTCCCAATCAATTATTAGTCTTTTGACTTTCAAAGTCAAAGTGTCGGACTTCGGCTGTTATGGGCCTAAAATTAAAAGCCCAATTATGTCGAAGAACTAAAGTTATATTAAAAGCCCATCAAGGCGGATGCTTCTGTTCTTCTCGAAATAACTTTGAATTCGCTGTCCTTTAAAGGCGAATGGTGAATACAAATTTGAGTCACTTTTTTTTTTTTGGGGTAAACTGACTTGCTTTTTCCAGATTACCAAATTTATGTTCCGAAACCGTTGAATGACCCCCAAAAAAAAAAACAGTTGAATACAAAAATCTTTTTTTGTTAACAATTAATTAAAATAACGGATGATCTCAGTTGAACAAAAAACGGTTTATAAATAATTGTATTCAAGAACTATGCGCTGATGATGAACCAATGATTTGTATTTCTAAGAAAAAAAATCAACAGTTAACGAATTTTAGAAACCTACTAGTGAAAGAGACATGTTTATGTTTATAAACATTTTTATGTTTTTCTTATCACCTAAAAAATGCTAAAGCTAGACAGTTATATTTTCAACTAAATTTTGCAGTATCACCTTTATTTAGAGGTGTTGTTGAAATTTAAAGAATGTAAAAGCAAATTAATGGGAAATAATACAAATATAATATATTTTTTAAAAATTGGGAGAGTAATTGTCTTGTCTGGAAGAGAAAGTTGTGAAAGAGACAATGGAAATGAAATCTCAAATTTGGGTAGCAATATCGCTATTGTTACACAGTTGCATGCAATAAGAAGCCTAACTACGTCCCTATTTTGATTAGCTTGCCCAAAAGAAGTTTACTTAGTTTTTTTTTTTTTTTTTTAATTTTTAAAAAAANTTTTTTTTTTAATTTTTAAAAAAACTTTTAAAAAAAATGTTTACTTAGTTTTCTAAAAAAAAAAAAAAAAAGAAGTTTACTTAGTTTCCACTTTTTGATTTTAACTTTGTTAATCGTTGTCATGATTGGATATTTAAGTGATTTTTAAATTATATTAACGGAAAAAGGTCAGATTTTCCCAGCTCAGTGGGAAAGGTCAAACCCATCTAGTCTAGTAATTCATAATTTTCTATAAAGACTCTGTCGGACCCTGTCGTGTGGCCATCGTTGCATTATCTTATTTTCCAAAATCCCACGAAATATGCGCAGTTTGTTACTTATTTATGTAACATTATTTTATTTATTTCCAAACATTTAAAGTCAATTGCTGCATGATTAGAAAACACGTGGCTTTGATCTTAGCGTAGACTCTCTTTATTGGCTGCAACACCACTTTAATAAGCTGCTTAATCCTATGTTTTATGATTCCCCTAATTAAACTCCTCCGGCTCTCCTAATAAAATGGAATAATCAATCAACAATTCTCCTTACTAAAACGCACAGATACCAAAATTGCTTGACTTTCTCGTTTTAAATAAAGACTTCGATAATAGCTTGTTTTTCTGCAATCCAAAAATATCATAGCAAAAATGTATAAAATATAAAGTTATATATATCCTTAATAATGTTGACTTGTATATTTTATGAGATTTTTTTAGGAACATATAAGAATAAAAATGTCCCAGTTGGGAACATATACTTGGTTATCATTTTCCGAAAATTTATATGGGAATATTAGAAATGCATAAAAACATAAATGATATATAGATTTGAGGCCAGGATTTGGAATTAGACGTATTAGCTCTCTCTCCCATTGAAGGGGTAAGTTGTTGATTGAAGCTTTTGTTTTCAACATGCATAGAGAGCGACGTTCACTGCTTTAACGGTAACACAGGGTTTATGAATTTGGAAAATCCAACACCGAATCTTTGTAACATTTTTATGTGAAGTGGACAAATAAAGCATTTGTATTACTCATTTTCAACGCATCACAACATGTGAAGGCGCAATTCCTCCAAGATATATATTTATATATATATATATATATATTATATACAAATTATAATTCATAATTTAATCACCGTACCTAGCGTTATTTCTAGTGCTAAATTGCAGTTTTATATCAGCCTAGTTAAGTGCTTAACCAGCGTGAATACTTGTATAATTTGTATACTAAAGAGAATACTTGTATCAATTGATTTTTAGAAAAAAATGTATCAACTCATCTTGCCTTTATCTGTTCAAGTTGACCAGTTATATAGAAGACAAAAAAAGGTTTGAGATAGTGGGAATTCACCGAAATTATTGAAAATATGGGTAAACATTGATTATCTTCCTTGATATATGAAAGAAAACTGACAAAAAGGAAGATAACAATTAATGATTACTTGATGCAAACTTTATATCTTGGTTTTGACTTAAGAATCTGCGATAGTTTGAGTCATATATGTACCCAACCCAAGTCAAGAAGCAGAGTCAACTCACTTCAGTAACATCAATTTTCTATGATAAATCAAAATCGTAATAGATTTATGGACCCGTTGTCGTGCTATATACTAGTATGTTATAAAATTCGGGTGAATTCGGATGTACTTTTAAATCGGTAAAATAAAAGAGCATGAATTGAAATGAATATTCTTTTGTTTAGGATTTTTAAAAATTAATTGTATGAGTGAATAAGTATAAATCCTAAGTATTAGTATAAACCCCAAAATCTGATACCAATATAAATAAAAAATGAAAATATTTTACTTTTATTATATCGTATCTTCGACTAGTAGTAGTGGACGTTCTCCGATTTATTCAACGAGCATAGTCTTTAACAGTATATGTTGATTTTAAGTTACTTTGACCCCCAAAAAAAAAGTTACCTTGAACATAATAATAGTAATAAGATGTCGTCGGCCAACAAATGAATCGGCGAAATTAAAATTATACACATATATCAGTTTTGTGGTTAGGTACTTAAATTTCATATAATTATCATTAGAATTTTATAAGTGTGTTGAGAAGAAAAAGTGGAAAAGAAAAAAGCAGATGAGAAGGGCTTCAGCCTTCGACTTCACATATATTCGTCAAAGTAGAAAATAAAGGGGACACATTCAGAGAATATAATTTACAGATTTTGAAGCCATATTATGTTTGTTTCAAGAATTATATGTCTTAAAAAGTGATTGGAACTTGGTTCCGTATCATGTCTCTCCTCTCCACTCTCTCTCTATATTTACACTTGCGTTAATACACCCTATCAATCTGCTTTAATTTGTAGACAGTATTCTCTAGCTCCTCACCTATCATTGCAAGAATTTTGTGTACAACTTATCATGTTTCTGTGCTTTGTTATTACGACCAATTAATCAGCACTATTCTTTGTATCCATTCATACATAAGCATGGAAAAGGAAGGCAAGGAGGCCACAAGCTATGTTACGTTAAGTCATTCGTCTTATGATTAAAATTACATCACATATTCCTTAATAAACATCTGTTCCATGAATCCACTAGTTAATTAATCTCTTATCGACTCACCCAATGTATTCGAATTTTAAAAGGTGTTGTTTGCCATAAATAACCTCAACAACCTTTTAACCCTCCCTTAAAGAATCATTTTTTTTTGTGTGTGTGGTGGGGGGGGGGAGTCAAACTTTGATTTACTGTAAAAGATAGAAAAATATATGTTTTTTTTAAAAGACACTAATAAATTTAGAAACCGGAATAACTTGCTCTTGTATATTGAGGGTGCTATTGTATTTAAAATTTATTCTCACGTCGTAGATATAATGATTGTACTAATTAGTGAAGTTCTTTTTATTTTATTTACCAGACCGAATCTTCATGTTCAATAACCCCAGGAATAATTAAGTACATTATGATGATAAATCCACCATAAAAATTAAACTAAACTAATTGATTAAATATTATAGCTAGCGACATTAATTGATTAGAAAGTAGATGATTAGATAGTAGGATCAGAAGCGCCAAGTGTTTGGATGATGAGCATCTCCAGGAGCGTCCAGTTCACAAGGAAAAGAAATCAGGTTAGACATTGCTTCGTGAAGCCATCCGTCGTCGTTTTCCATCTGCAGAAAAATTGGGATGCAATATTGGTAAATTCATTTTACAAATAATGATGATTAATTGGTGGTACGTACGTTTTATATAATAAATACATGATTAACAATACCTGGATTAGATAGTCGTCTGATCCCGAAAACATATCTTCGTCTTTTTCAGAATGGTTGTTGTGATCATTCTTAGACATGGGAGATTGTTGTTCACACGTGTCATTGTTTCTAGCAAATCGTCCCCGAACACGAACACGCCGGTCGGCTAGGGTTTTACGACACACATACTGCATTTATATATATTATATTTTAAAATTCTTTTTCATAATTCATGTCCAAGAAACGAGTAACGAAATAATTAAGAATGAGTGTACACATACGTACCTTGATGGTCTTGTTGAAGTTGCGTTGGTTCTTCTTCTTCAAGTACCTCATGATTCTGTCTTTACGTTCTTCAACCGAATAGCGTCCCACTTTTGTGTTCGGCTCAGCTTGTCTCCCTCCTTCACTATTTCCCTGATTCATATTAATATATATTTTCTTTTATTTCACTTCTTATGAATATAATAAATAATATCCATTTCAAAATAATAATATACGATATGGAAACGTGCATACATACCCAAGATTGCTCTCCTGTGGACGGACGGAATAAGGGCTTGATCTCCGGTGAAAATCCGTAGTATTCTTGATCCCCACCATGAAAGTATTGTGTTGCATTACTGACTCCCATTTTCTGGTAATAATTGTTATACTCCGGCACAGAGACGTCAGAAATCCCAAACATTTGGGGCACAAATATGGATTCTGGATTAGAAGATGTGTTGAAGGAGGCGTAACCATCGTCGAAGTAATTGGATAGAGCTGAGACGTCAGGACATGAAGAAGAGCCGTGAAACGGCGAAGAAGTCTCGCCGGAAAATGTGAAATCGGCGTAGAACTGAGGAAGAGATGATGCCATTGGGGGAGAACAAGTTATTGTTTTGGGGTTGTTTGGGAGGAAATGAGAGTGTGTGCAAGTGTGTCTATATATAGAGATGAGTTTGTGTGGGATGTTACAAGTTGTTGGGTTCGGGCAAGCTGCCCGGACACACCAGACTTATAATTACAGTTAATTAGTCGCTAGTTATATATGTTACTCTGCTTTGTTATTACACTCTCTTTTCATGCTGTCAAAAGCTTCCTTCCATTCATTTATTTTCTTACCTTAATATCTTAATTAGTAATTACCAGCTCATTCCTACTTCCTTTTTTTTTTATGTTTCAACTGTTTCTATATTCGTTTATATACTTTCACTTTTTTTTTTTTTTACGTATTTCAACTTATTTATTTTTCTGCTTATTTTATCTATCTTTTTATCCGTTACTTCCATTTTTTTTTATCCGTTACTTGTTAAGAACATCTTTTGCATATATAAAAAAACAATAGATGCTTCTGTTTTTTTTTTAACCTTATACTGTAGGTTGTGTTTCACATGAATTTATCAATTGATCGATGGACAATTTTTTATGTTTCCGGATACTTATTTGATCCGAAGGTATGTGACAGATTGGTAAAAAATGCAACTACTATAACATTCAAACAGCTTAACTAATCGAATTTAAAACTTGTTATACAGTAGAATTAGTAGATACATATATATGTAGAATGGTGATACGTTTGATAATGGAGCGCAGCCGAATATATTAGTTATCTAATTTAAGCCACACCAATTGTCTTCAGTTGCCAATGTTCTTGTCTCATCTTTTTTTCATAAAACAGAAAAAGAGAATTTATAAAAACGAGAATAAATGTTTTCGCGTTATTGCAAATGGCCGTACACAAACACACTCGCTCTGAAAACTACGTAAAGAGAAACCCTACGCCTAGCCCTAGAATCTTCACACATGTTCTTCCAATATTTTGCACCATTTTTTTTTTTTTTTTTAGAAATTTTTTTTTCACCATTTTGAATTTTTTGTTACTCCAAGTAAAAAAAAGCCCCANTACTCCAAGTACAAAACAGCCCCAAACGACTTCAGAATCCACCCTCTATTCTTTAATTGTATAATTCATTTACGAAATTAGCTATAAACTTAGATTTGTGACTATTCACACCCACCCTCCCCTCTCTCTCTTCCGCGGTTCAATTGATAGACTCTGGTTATAGAATAATAGTGCTTTTGCATGACAACCATGCAAGCGTCTTATTTTCTTGATTATGCAAGGTTTGATATCTATCTAAACTCTGGTTGCAAATGATTTTTTTGATAATCGATCGGAAGATCATGAACTGAAATTCAGACTAATCTTTGGAATCCTTGGTAAAACCCTTCATTTTTTTTAAGGATGAGAACTTTTTTTTTGTTCGAACAAGGATAAGAACATAAAATTGAGAGTCTGAGACTATGTCAAAAATCAAATATTGTTAGTGGAGAGAGATATAGGAGATCGTAAGCATAGATATTAAATACGGAGGGCCGCCTCCAAACATGTTCAGTGAGATAGGAGATTCGAAGAAAGATGATGGATGGGTCATGACATGACTGAATATGCATTCAAAGATTAAAGTGAGACATGTTTTTCTTTCCTTATCTTGTTTTCTGTGAAGTTGTACAACTTCACAATATTAGATTCTATTTCCATGATCTTCTTCATTTCAAATTCGTCTCGTGGAGTAGACAATTAAAAATTTTATGAGAAAAAGAAGAACTTCCAAATATCTCAAACTACATCATATAAGATGTCACTTACATGTCATCTATTCTAATAAAAATCAACATGAGAATTTGGGTATTAGTTATTAACAAATTGCTTTGATACATGTATAGGAATAGGATATGATTTACTTCTAAATAATGTACTATCCTCCTATCCTATTTGTTGATTCGATTATGTTTTAAAAAACTCACCAATCCCAAGGAATAGTTAATTATCAATATCTGAAATCCTGCGTCGCGTTTTTCTTCAAAGTACCGATACCTTTTTATTAAATTATATATATTTTGCGATTTTGTTGGCTTTTCGTTCAAAGTTCAAACTCAAAAAGTTGTTCTTGGAAATCTTGCTTTCATGTGCTCTGTTAAGCTAAAGCGAAACTGATATCTTAGTTCGATCTTTGTTTGTTATCTATAAAAGATTCGTACCTTTAACTATCCTGCACTGAAAAGAAGCATTCATTTTTCTCCAAAATAAAACTGATCTAATTAAACAGTAATAACTCCTACAAATGTATTATAAACTGTCACAAAATTTCAGATTTTTTGTTGTTGTTGTAACAAAAGAAAGGAGGTTTTCAGGGAAAATCTGGGAGAGATAAAAAAATGAAGGAATTGGATGAAATGAAAAGAGAAAAAAGAAAGCTCAAAGTGAAATTGTGCAAGTTGTGTTTGGCTTGTTGGTGCATGTTGCCTGAGAAGTGAATCTCAGATATGTAGTTGTTCCCTTGAAGAACAAAAAAGGAAGCTAGAAAGTTTTGGTTTTTCATTTTACATAAAATTCAATCCACCTTTGAAGAGTATTCTTGTCAGAAATAAAAATAAAAGAAAAAGAAAACTGGTAGCTAAATCTTGTGTTGAAAGATATATCCTGATTTTGTTCTAAATATTCATGCAACCGGGTTCGAGTTGCCGCCAAAACATTATCTTTCTTTATTCCTAGAAAATAGAATACTAAGTTTCTGTTGACTTTCTCATATAGTTCTAAAAGAAGTAGAACCAGAAACGGAGAGATCAATGAACAAGAGAGAATATGTAAAAAAAAAAAAAAAAAAAAAATGAANNNAAAAAAAAAAAAAAAAAAAAACTGAAGAAGAGAGAATATGTTAAAAATGTTTGTTATTTGGCTCTTGGTACTAAATGCTATTGCTTGTCAGAAAGAACTCTTGTAAACAAAACAGAGTATTGGATTTAACCAACAAATGACAAGAAAATCAGAATCATTAATTAGCAGCATGAACCGTTTTAACAACAATCCATTCTATATAATATGAATAATTCACAAAAGTGCAAAGAAAATTTGGCAAGGATAAAGATGATAGATGGATGTGAACAGAGCAAAGCCATGACTGAATTTACCCCCTCCTGAGTCCTGTGTTAGTTTCATGTTCAAGCGAAAAAGGATAAATTTCGTTTTGTTAGAAACTCTGTTTCGATAAACAGAATTTGTTGATTTAATATTCTTTCTGATACAGATGATTAAAGTGACAAATAAGTTTTCTCCATTGATAACATAATGGATAAGACAATGGTTTGACAAAAGAAAAAAGGACAAGACAATGGCTGTTTGAGAAATAAGAAACTAACTAAAAACGATCAATGATCCTGAGCAGAGCTTGAGTCAACGCCAAGTAAACCTCGGTATGGTAACGGAAACTTGAGGGCAAATCGATGTTGAGTGTCACGAGACTGGCACGGCACGAGACCGGAGGAGCCTCCACCGTCATGCTGACGTCATAGGCAGCCTTGTCGTAATCTCCGTCTATCAAGTGAGCGTCGGCCTTTCCCACGCCACGCTTAGCCGTTGCGTAACCCAAACCACACTGCTTCAACGCCGCTGCAGCCTTGGGATTCCGGTGGTGCTTCGCGGCCAAACTGGAAGTGTTGTTGGCGAGGGTGAGGAGGTGAGAGTTGACGCATCTGAGGATGATTCGTGCCAGTCCGACCTGGTCGGCTTCCGGAGAAGTCGGGTCTGAGCTCAGGCAGCGAAGACATAAGGTGGGATTTTCGGAGTTGTGGCATTGTTGCATCATTAGCTCTTCGTTGGCTCTGGAGATTACTGATATTGTTACAAGTGTGGTGAGGAGAAGAAGTTTTGCAAGGAGAGAAGAAACCATCTCTTTGTTTTATTTTGATTTGTTACTCTTTTTCAGTACTTTTTGGTAAATGTTAAACTAGAGTTTGTCTACGGTCTGAGTCCTTTAAGTGCTGTTACGGTTTTGTAACGTTCGGAAGTAGAAATGTGTGTTTCTGTAATTTCATTGGGTGGTGAGTTTGTTGATGACATGTACGTGGTGAAAGCGTTACGAGATTATTAGTTATTAACCACAACAAAACGTGACTGGTGTGGTGTGGTGTGTTCCTCATTATTTTCTGAAACTGTGTAATACCCATAGAATAGACGCATACAATTAGTATAGTACAATGTCAGTTATGAATAGATAATGAATTATATATGAAAGGCTTAAATAGAGTCTGATGATTTAAAAATTTGAAAATTTTATTTAATTGTCAGAGAGTTTTGCAGTTTAGTTATAATGACTTAAGATAACACTAGATTTTAGTTGAATTACAAAATTAATAATGAATTTTTTTTTTGAATAAGAAAAAAACTAAAATATTATTTTTAAACCATCAGACTAGTAACACATGGTTTTACTAAAAAGTAATGAAAAATACATAATCCGATAATAATAGAAGCTTAAAATTTTAAAAATCGTTAATACACAAATCTTACGCTCAGAGTTTAGCAACGAGAGTTTATGGGCCCATCTATGGCCTAAATATACAATGGGCCATTTTAAGAACCACCGTAAACAAAAATATTATTTTTTTTGGTCAAAAAATAAAAAATGTGTGACGGTGCCGAGCCGAGCCGAGCCGTGTTTTGGTTGAATGACCGTTAGGCTCTAAGGATAAATCTGTAAATTTGCATAAAATTTGAAAAAACCCAAAAGAGCCGTTACCAAATAAAGAGCCACTCGTTTCGCCGCTTTATTAATCAAATCCGCATCTTTTCTCTGGAAATCACACAACTCCACGCTTCTCTCTCTCTCTCATCTCTCTCTGTATCGCATTGCTGCTTCCATGGCGTTAGATCAGAGCACGAATCCACCAATCATGGAGCCAAAGACGAGGCATCCTCTTCACCAGATCGCGGATACGCCAACACACAAGCTTCTCCTGAAACAATGGCTGAAAGAAGAAGAGCTAATCCTCAGCCGCGTCTCCCACAAAGAATCTCAGATCGATTCCGTTCGACGAGAGATCACTCAGCTCTACATCTTCTTCTTTCTCTTCCACTCCATTTCCCTGCTACTCCTCTTCCACGCGTCTTCTTCTTCTTCTTCTTCCTCTGCTTCCTCTGCCTGTAAGAGATCATGGATCCCTTCACTCTGCGCCCTCTTGTCTTCGCTTGGGATCATTTGGGCCGTACGGTACAAGTCGGAAGTGGAATCGCATCTTGACAAGTTGTTGGAGAGGGAGAAAGAAGATGCGAAGCTGTTGCGTAAATGCGTTGAGGAGTTGAAGAAGAAAGGCATCGAATTTGATTTGCTTAAGGAAGTGGATGCTCTTCGCAGAGCAAAGAGCTTGAGAGTTGAGTCGAAGCCTGTGAGGAAATGGTCTGCTAGGGATTTCGTGACGCTCTTCTTCTTCTCTGTTTCGTGTTTGGTTCTCGCAATGATTAGGCTCATTCTCTGCGATTAGATTGTTATGCTCGTTGCTTTTCCCAGTTTGTTATACTCCGGTAAGATTCAGCAGAAGTCTCTTGTTTCTGCAATTTTAGTGTTTTTTTATTGTTCTTTTGAGATAATAAAGAGAAGGAAAAACATGTTTAATCCTCTTCTTCAATCTGCCTAATTTACCTGGAAAAACTAAAGAATTAACACATTGTTCTTTTGTTTAAGACAGACTCAGTATCAGAAAATCTGATAATAATTCGTTTCAAGTTGTTTCTAAAGCAAAAAAACATCGAACTATATAAAAACATCAGGTATTATTCGTATTAAGCACAGATATTCTTGAAGATCCATTCCAAGATCTCCAACAATATATTTATCATCTTCAATCTTTTTCTTTTGTTCAAGACAGTCAATACTAGAAAATCTGATATAACTTCTGCTAGGTTTAAAGTTGTTTCTTAAGTCAAAAACATAGAACCTGTCATGTGGGAAAAACTAGTAAATTACAGACTTTTTTGTGTTGTTTATTCATCATCTTGCGATTTTGTTTTCCTCTTCTTTTTCTTCTTGCTGTGACCATTATCTGTTGTTAATTCCTCTTCCGCTTTGCTTTTCTTGTTCTTTTTCTTGGACTTCTCCTCTTCTTCCTCGTCATCCTTCTCCTCTGTCTTTCTCTTCTCTTTCTTCTTTTTCTTCTCTGAGGCCTCCACTGCTTTTGCATCTCCCTCGTCTATAAAGAGAGGAAACACCCATCAAACAAACAGTTTACTTCAGAAGACAGAACTTTGGTCCACAAAATATATATACCTTTCTTCTCAAGATTTTCCAGAACCTCCTTCATTACATCCACATTCTTACGTGGGGCAACACCTTTGTCATAAAAGTCCAGTCGTTCCTCCACTTGTTCCCGAAGTTTCTCACCAAAAGCTGTAGTGCTGCTATCTGTATAAGAGACCACCATTGTTTTATATTAACAACACATCACCTCACTATAGCAAGACACCTCTTTCTTATTTAGTGCATTCTAGATTTTTACCAGCGAAACAATCAATCCGGGAAGCAATGGAACACTTGTTTGCCAGGTAACGAGCAATACGGCCCTTGTTTTTAGCAGATGCACGCCCGATGAATGACGAATGGAATATTAGACCATACTTGGGTGTGTTTCCACGTGTTTTCAGCGCCCTGAAATTTTACACCACAGTCAGTTACTGCACTTAAGCATGTAAAGTTGCTTAACAAAACAAAAGGTTTGAAATGCACCTGAAAAGTGCCTTCTCAGCACCGAGAATCTGAAGAGTTGAAGATGGGCACTTAGCAAGATTTGTCAGACTTCCCGCATGTGAAATCAACCTTGCCCCAACCATCTCTCCGATCAAGGCTGCCAAATTTGGAGCAATGTCGCTCATTTTAGCAACAAGATAATCATAGAGTTTCTTTCTGTAATCCGCGAGGTCCATAACTCTCTGAGCAAAGGTCTGGACATTGATCAGATCAACCGGTGATAAATCCTGGCCTTCAAAGAGGGAAAAACAAGAAATGTCTTAGAACAAAGGGGGGAATAGATACACTGCAAATATCATGATTCTCATACAACAAGCTCCATCAGTTTATTACCCATAGATGCTTTTCCAGCTTCAACGACCTCTTTTGCCTTATCTTCATCGCCAAGGACTTCAGTAAGCATAGGGATGTGCTCTTCAGACAACTTTGACTTGTCTTCAATAATCTTTGAAACTCGGGCATAAAGGTAGTTGTCATTGACTATCTTAACTAGCTCGGGGAAGTGCCACGAGTACCATTCTCTGCAAGAACATAATATAAGCGGGCTGCTCCGAAACCAGTTTTCTTACGGTAACAGACAAGACATAATCTGAAAGGTAAAACAACAAAACAAACCTGACTCTCATAGCAAAGGAATTGATATCCTTATCAAGCGTGTCAAGCAGGAAAATAGCTTGGATAACCATGTTATCCACTCGGTTAACATTGAACTTCACCTTTGCTCTGCTGTAGCTGTGAGCTAGTCCAAGTTGCGCTTTTTCCAGATCACCAGGCTACATTATTAGAGAAAGACACTGAGCATGAATATCGAAAACAAGACACTAGAAGAGCTCGGTAATCTCAAATATTTACACCTTTAGGTCCTTGATGAATCTATCGAAATGCTGGCGCACGCCTCTAAGAAGCTCATGGACAAACTCATTGCTCTGGCAAGGAATTTTTGTGGCTTCAAATATGCAAGAGCCGATTTTTGGCTCAGACACTCCTAAGCTAAATTTAGGCTTCTTGCCTTCCTTCACTTTCGGGAGATTCAACTCCAGAAAACTTCTGAGCTCATCACTCATATAGCCTACAAGTTTTAAGGTGTAAAACCAATGCAGTAATCAAAACCTCGAGCAAAAACTAAAAGAGATGTAATTTACATGTTTCATATGATTTCTCAGCAAAAAGTCAAACACATGATCACAACAAGTGGAGAGTCACCTTCAGAGACGGCGTTGATTTGGTTGAGAGCATCGAGTGCAGACTGAGAAGGGTGAAAAGCAGTGAGCTGGACGACCCGGCCGAACCGACTAAGGTCCGAGACGGAGCTTTGAACCGCCTCCGTATTCTGTCCGATCTCATCGAGACCGTGTGCCTCGAACAGGCCGTACCCGGAAGATGATTCGTAAAGAAGATACATTGCCATTGTATAGATAAGCTAAAACCCTAGCCGTCTCTGTAAAGTTGAGAGTCGAATATTTATGCAGTTTCCCGTTATGTAGAAGAATAAGAGAAAACTAGGGTTTAAGGTTATTTCCCAAGGAAGAGGATGACTCTGCCCTCAGATCAACTCTATG
This sequence comes from Kernera saxatilis, assembly GCA_900406395.1. Lineage (NCBI taxonomy): Eukaryota > Viridiplantae > Streptophyta > Magnoliopsida > Brassicales > Brassicaceae > Kernera > Kernera saxatilis. The sequence goes on from OVAY01000597.1 coordinate 20,973, forward strand.
GGCCTAGCCCACTGACTCTCGGGCTCAACCAAACTCGCAACCAAAAATTATAATGGCTTTTATATTTTAATTTAGTTTCCTTTTTAATATTAGGAAACCCATTAGCATTTTGTTAAGATATATAAATAAATATTATAATTTAACAAATCTTTTTTTTTTGTTTATAGGCTTTCAAACGATAAATATAATCAATAAAATCTCTTTTCATAAACGAAATAAAGTGAAACTTATAAATGATTTGGGTTATTGTTTTTTTTCCCTCAAATTTTGTTTAATCCCTCAATGCATTCAAAAGCAACCAAGCTTTTACTATGGGAAGAACTAGTGAACTGCCAACAATTTATATATATGGTGTGATTTTGTCATTCGTTTCAACAAAAAATAGTAAGATACGGTGACGTTTTTCAATAAAAAAAATTTCAAATAATAGAAGAACAGAAAACAAGAAACTATGATGACAGAATGTTGTATCTCATGTTCAAAATTCTAATCATTTAGAATGACAATGAAATAATGATGTTGTTAACAATTATCTCAAGTTACAAAATGAAAAAATTGTATCGATTCCAAATAGAGTACCAAATCACATTTTTATTCTCTATATAATTGTATAACTTAGTAATTAAACTCAACAGTTGACCCAAAAAAAAAAAAATTAGACTCAATATATATGTTTAAATAATCTCGAATAATATTTTTGGAGATAAATTAAACAAATAACATAGTTTTAACTAAGTTTTAAAAAATCAAAACAACATCATTTTATGGTAATGAAAACATTGCTTTATTTGAAAAAAAAACGAACAATGTATGCACAAGAGCCATATTTATATTTTGTAGTTTCTTAAACTTCTCGAACTTCAACTAACATGTTTTCTCACTTGATTTTAATTTGACGGTTTACAACTTAACTTGTCGCTAATCCTTCTTCTATTTTGTAGGAAGCGCTTATCAAGGTCATGACTCAAAGAGATTATCAAAACTTTTAGGATAGTTCATTATCTCATAACAATTATCATACACTTCTTTGAAAAATAAGTTTAGTATAAACATACATGATAAATACTTTTATCTAACTATATTTTTTTAGCTTTATATAATTATGTAATTTTATCTATGTTCAAGCGATATACTACTTGCATTGAATTATCGGAAAAACAAAAATCGAGACTTCTTTTAGAGCTCTACCTCTTTGCTCACGTGGAACTTCTGTTTTCCAAAATTAATGATGTGATAGTGGCGGAAAAGATAATGAGGAGAGTAGAATCATTCTTGACTCCGAAAGCTTAGTCGTCCCCGAATCACAAGTCATCCGATTGATTCAAAACAAAAAAATTAAGGTATTTACTATTTATAAAAGCAATAAATATAACTTTGAGGTTGTTAATTTACTCAGATTAATACTTATATGTTTGTTTATTTTTTATTTGAAGGGGTTCTTTGATGTAGATCAATATTTCCTACTTCGAGCAAATGTAGTATCTTCTACTTCATTTTGCATCCTACTTAGTTAGTAGCGCCCGAGGTGTATTAAACCAAATATTTGGAATGATTTGAGTTATGAGGTTTTAGATGATTTTGATGATTTTTGGTGAATTATAAAAAATGGTATGATTTGTTATTAGAATTCTCAACAATATCACCTAAAACCATGAGATTTAGATTTTTGTATATTTAAGTAAAAAAATTTACTAAAACACCTTGAAATCACTAAAAATCAGCTGCTTACTATATTTTCAATAAAAACGCATTTGATTGTACATTTTTAAATTAATAATCTAATAACACTCGATTTAGAAATGTTTTTAAAATTCATGTTTAAATAATATATAATTTATCGTTTTAATACAAATCATTCAAAATTTGTGCTTGAATACACTCCTTTTGTTTATTTCATCATCTCGTGACTTTGTTTTCTTCTTCTTTTCTGTGATTTCTTCTCCTCCTCCTCTGTCTTTCTGATGCTCCACTTTTTTTCCATCCTCATTTAAGAAAAGAAGAACACATATCAAACAAACCAGTTGCATAACAAAACAAAACTTTAAATGCAGCCGAAAAGTGCATTCTCAACATTGAGAATCTGGAGAGTTGAAGATACACTAGGCAAGATTTTTCAGACTTCCCACATGTGAAATCAACCTCGCCCCATCCATATCTCTGATCAAGGCCGCCAAATTTGTAGCAATATCGCTCATTTTTGCAACAAGATAATCATAGAGCTTCTTTTTGTAATCCACAAGGTCCATAACTCTCTGAGCAAAAGTCTGGACATTGATCCGATCAACCGATGATAAATCATGGCCTTCAAAGAGGGAAAACAATAAACCTCTTAGGACAATACTATCGAAGTGCTAAATAATTTATAACCATCATGTGTTATAATCCAACTGTCATAGAGGAAGTTAAACTGTTTTGCAAGGAAGGGTGAGGACTTGTGGGCCGGTGGTTATTGAACCGCTTTGGCTGGTCTCTCGATCACAGATTCACTAGGTTCGATCCTCATTTCTTTTGTTGTATAAAAGATAAAATTGGGTTTTTTAGGTTGCAAAAAAAAGGGAACAAAAGCAAGGAAGTGGATGACTTTGTTCTTAACTGATTGATTCCATGGAGCTGGCCCTCTAACTTTCGGCCTATTCCTACTATGCAAAGAATAAATTAACTCACATGGGCCTATGTCTTCTATGTAAAAAACACAATATAGTTAGTCGGAAAAGAAATACAATAAAAACATAGCCCAAACAACCATTGAATTTTATAATCTCTACGAAAGCCCTTTTGCGATTAAATCATCTCATACTTTATGGTCAATGTTGTTGGTAATCCACTAGATTAGTCTAAATTAAGGGGCAGGGCAATTGGCAACATCAAAACTAAAAAAGGATACGATGGAAAAAGCAAATGATAATCCAACTTTAATCAAAACACGAGCACACGACCGACCATGCCACTAAAAAGGATAAAAGGAAAGAATCATGTCATTATCAATCTAACATAGTAAATTATGAATGGTGGGATTTTTTAGAAAAATAGCAATGCTTAGTCATGGAAAGGATGTAAAGGAAGGTGATGAGTCATAAAAACGTCATTTCTATTACCAAACAGTTTGAAAAAACAAAAAGACAAAGGTGGAGCCAAGAGGCAAGAGAGTGAGGTCAGTATACCCTAAAAGCTAAGACCATTGTGGGCACCCTCCACTTTGAAATTGAATCATCTATATGGACCACATTTGAAAATATCGCCATATATATTTTTCTATTCCGTACTTGTGACTCTGTATTTCATTAAGGAAAAATTAAGCATATTAATGTTGTAAAACACGGAAAAGTAGGAGCGAGAGTGTCGTGTGGTTGTCCTGCGTACGGCTGGAGATTTGGAGTCAAACATTTTGACTTTCTTTGATAGTTATGTTTGTGAAACTCTATTAGCCATTGCTCTTCCAAAAGATTTTTCCGTTTCTTGTTTCACCAACCAATATTCAATGCGTAGAGATTTAGAGTTAGAGGAATGAATAAAATGATCTGCTTTCTGCAACTATTAAAAGAAAGACTATTACTATGTCTGTAAATGTGATGCACGCACCACAGTCGCATTCAATTTTCATTTAACAGAATCGTCTTCTTGGATTTTACAAAATGTGTTTGTAAGTCGATGTCTTTCAACGACAATATTTTCCAAAGATTCTTGAAATGAATGGCTGTAAATAAAAGCTGAAATGTATAATAGTATATTTAATTATAAGCAAAAAAAAAACAAAAGTCATTTGACTGAATCGAATAATTTCATAAATCAATTATGAAATTATGCGAAATTTATCAATTGAATCCGATTGAAGTATTGATGAAATGTACTCACTTTCAACGAAAATTCTACCAATCTCCTACCAATACAAATTATCAGTCAAGACCAATGTGATGACTAAAGAAACTAAGAAAGCAAAATGTAGGAGTATATATACGACGGTTTCAGATTATTCCACAAGGGTATATGAGGGTTTAAATTTTTTTAATTAATTTGTGGTGATCTGTCTAGTGGTTGATATTATAATATTAAAAAAATTAGGATTCGAGTTTTTTTTTATAGCAATTTTAATTATGTTTAACCATTGTAGATTACATGGCAAAAATACGCATTGCTTTATATGCTTCAGAAACAAATTTGGTTCGAGATCCTTCTGTGCATTTGCTGTTTTTTTTATCAGAGATTATTACCATACAATTGACGTAAATATATGAAAAAGGTAATTTAAAAATATAAATATTAGTAAAATAGAAGAAGAAGGAAAAAGTTAAGAAGAGGGAGTGAGGGAAACGGCGTGTAACGGGCAATTGTGATAGTGGAGAAAAGGTCCCACACTTTAATTTGATCTTTATTCAATTAATAATTAAATTGCAAAGAAAAGTCACGTTGGTTTGTACGGTATGACACGTAAGAGAGAAGAAGAGGTTTGGGGGTGGGTAGGTTATCCTGTACGACTGCACCGTACGGATATTCTTTTTTATTATCCAATTAATTCCTCAAAACTCCTTTCACGTGACTCCATCCATTCCTCTCTTTATAATTTACGGATATTCAATTTTTATTTTTTGTTCTCATTAAAGGAATAAATAAAAGGGCCCCTGAAAGTGAAATTAAAATTAGCATCAAGTCATATAGTTACATTCGGAGATGAATAAAAATATGGAAGCGGTGACATATTCATTAATGATGCAATAGCGCGTACCGCGTTACAGCTAACCAATCAGAGTGAAGTTTGAAGCTGTTGACGTGTATCTCAATGATTGGATTGGAATGCCTCCTCTCCTATATAACCTTTGCCGTTGGACGAATATTCTCTCCTCTCTGTGTTTTTGCATAAATTAATACGTATGATTATCTGTCTTACTATTTCTTAATCACATACATACAGTATATCCTTTTTCTTTCTCTTATTTTTTTTATACCATGTATATATTTGAGCATCAGATGCTTCTTTCTTTGCATATCTTTAATATTTTCTATCTATCTGTTTATGTTTGATTATTTATTCATTTTCACAAATAATACTTAACTATTAATCAAAATATCAATGAATAACTACCATCAGAAATATAACCGATTATCAGCATAATTATAAAAAAAGGATAGCACAAAAGTGGTCAGTTTATATACAATGCATAGCTGTGAGTTCTCCATTGGATAAGGAAAAATACAACGGATATAATTATTAAGAACTGCATGATTCAAGCTGTTGTTTTCGATTGGAATATCATCAGTTTATAACTTGACTGAAAAAGGCTCTCAAAATCTCAACTATAATTAGTGATCATATTGAAAATGGCAACTACGTAAGGGTTGGGCATTTTCAACTATTCAAGAATTTCAATCAAAAATATTACCAAACATATATAGGAGTTCCACGGAAACTGAAGAATGAGTCGTAAGGGAATAAACCACTTTGAGAGCTTGCTATAATTTTGTAAACACTCCACCCAACTTATAATTTGCTTCTTTGCTTTTATTGTTTCCTTTTCATTTAATATTTTTACAAGCTAAACTAATTTTCTAATTGTGGTAAAACTTGAGACTAGGTAGGAATATGAAATTTCTAAATTGGATGAAACATACCAAAAATGCATGGCAATATATAATATTTATATCTGTAAGTAGGAGACCACTTTAATTTGATTAATCCATATATGGCATAGTTATATATGTATAAATTACAAAAAAGCTAGGAGATTAAAGGAGTCTAAAGTTGCAACCCTCAAGATGACTAAGGGGGCAGACACTTTTTGATAAACAGAGAAAATTAGGTCACATAATATCCTTGTCTTTAAAGTTTTAACCTTTACAGAATGGAGAATGATCCTACAACAATTCTACTCTACATTTTCTCTCTCTAACAAACAAACACACACGCACATGGTGATGGTCCTTCATGATATTCACGCGCAAATTTATTTTAAAAATTTTTTTAAAAAAAACAATAGAATTGGAAGAGATATCTGTAAAAGTCGCAAAACTGCACTGCGTATTAGATTTTGGAAATACCGGTTTTTTTATGTCCCATCATAAACCTAGAATTAATTTGTCATAATTAAAGGTTTGAGTAAATTGCATAGTCGGATGCTTCTTCTAAGGGGGTTACAAGTTATCTATTATATATCAACATTAATTCGTGTCGTCTATTGTCAAATATGACTCACTTCCTCTATAGTTTGGTTCGACCAAGACGTAAATTGTACGTATAGTCTCTGCATTAATTATCACAATTCTGTCCTTGAATGGCTTGTGTTTATATTGTGAAAGTGATAGATTTATGTTTACACCATGAAAACGTAATTTCTAAGTTTTTTTATTAGTTATGATCTGAAAATAATAGACAGTACAGTGAGTGACTAATTATATTGTGAAAAAACAATATTACATAATGGAAACTTACAAGCAACTAAATTTTGTTTTAATTTTCAATGATGGTTACGTGAGGGTCTGAATATGATCAGAAGAAAACAAAATGAATAATGAAGTCTTTTAAGTCGTTGAGGGTGAGTATGGACCTATTTGTATAATCTGACTTTCAAAAACAATTCATAATATTACACAAATGGTTCATATTTTATCGTTTGGAGCAATTTCTAGAAGCCTTTATGTATTAGGGGGTCAACAGAAGTTGAAGCTTGACATTTTGTTTTATAATTTTTCCATTGAGAATAATTTGTTATTCACCCTTAGTTGGTTTCAGCATATTATTTTAAATCCAGCCTATAGATTAGACTGTGTTACCAGATTTTGAAGGCTTCATTTGTTCTTAACAAACCATTACTTTAAAACTTATAGACCATGATAAATCATTAGCCAAATTATAATGGATTTCATGTATTCGACATAAATAATTAATACTGGTGGAAGCATATAAGATAGAAATAGAATCGATTAAATGAATGATGATAGAGGTGATGATTCCGAGAAGGAGTCGACAGTGAGGTTTTTGGATGAGCCCATAACTGATGCGGAGGTTAGGAGAATTTGGCCTGAGAAATACAAAGAAAAGAAAAAGAAAAAAACTGTAAAACAAGAAGAAGGATAATGATCATTCAAGCTCGACGCCATTTCAGATATGCAATTATATTGTTGATGAGTGCCATGCATGATATATGCATGTGAACCTTATGATGATGTAGCTGCGTGGGCTGATGAGGGAGACGTCCTCTACATTTGCAAAATTGTTGAAATGTTTTAAGGGGCTGATGAAAATTTATATTTCACAGTTCAGTGGTTCTACAGATCTTGTGATAGTGTAATTGACTAGATTAAAAGCTCTGATCAATGATAATTGGCAGAGATTCCAGATACGAATTTTTGTTTTCTTACAACACTTCATCCTCTTTTTTAGTTTATTATTGAATATATGGAAGAACGAGGCCACCTATACGGCTATACCTTGCCCCTTATATATTTTGAATAGGATAAAGCGAAGGAATGTTGTTAGCTACATAATCTAGGATCACAATCCGTGGAAATAAATATATATGGACAAATCTACAGCAATATTTTTCTTTTTGGGTATCTAAAGCAAGATATTGAATATATAATTCTTGCTTAGATTGAATTGTAGTGAAGACTGGCCTCTTGTAAATTATCATCATTCACCACTTACCAGTAATTACCAGTGACAATGTTAATGTTTTTCTTCTTTTTCTGTTAACTATTTTACCAGTAAATTAACATAAAACCAAAAAAAAAAAAAACTATTTTACCAGTAATTTTGTTAATGTTACAGCATGAGGAAGATATATTTGTAATTGCTCATGAACCTCGTTTGTCATACGACTCACGATATACTAAAAAAAACCTGTATATAAAATTTCTAATAATTGATTGAATAACCAAGCTAAGTTAATAATTGGTATATTTAATCCTATTATTCAGAATACATAATAATTAATAATATCATATATTTTAATTTTCTGTATTATTTGAAATCCAAACAGTTATCCAAAAGAATAAAAATCATGGAACAATCTTGTACATAATCACATTTATAGTTGAATAAGTAATTTGAAATTTCAAAAAAAAAAACATGGAACAATAATTTAAAGCCATGAATAAGCGGTAAATATGGGTTTTTCCTTTTTGTTTCGAATTGGATTTTTGTAATTAAAGTCAGCCGCATATATGGTCTTTGAAATCCAAACAGTTATCTATATAAAACAAAAATTTGAAGAAATAAGATTTTAATCAATCGTTTTCCTTTCTTTATTTTTTGGTTGAAAATCAAAGATTTTTTTGTTTTGTTTTAAATTGGATATCTGTATTTAAAAAAACAAGTGAGTCGAAAATTTGCAAGTAAGTGTACCTGGCAAGTACTTCTTAACCGTACCGACTTTATTTTAATTGAAAATTCCGAAATTACCCTCGCATCTATATAAAATCTCAAGCCTTGCTCACTTTCCCTCACAAATCTTCTCATTCATTCTCAAGTCTCAATCAGTTACAGCACTCTGCAAAGTTTCTCTCTCTCTCTCTCAAATCACAACACGAAGATGAAGCATCTGATCCGCCGTCTCTCCCGCGTCGCTGACTCCGCTCAGTACAGTCTCCTCCGGTCCGATTCGCAGAGACCGAGCCGCCGTTCCGAGTCGTTCCTCCGATCTTCGGTGGCTCGCCGCGCAAGGAAGCAGTCATCTTCGGTTCCTGAAGGACACGTTCCGGTCTACGTGGGAGACGAGATGGAGAGGTTCGTTGTGAGCGCCGAGCTACTTAACCATCCGGTTTTCATCGGTTTGTTGAACCGATCGGCTCAGGAGTATGGATACGAGCAAAAAGGAGTTCTACAAATCCCCTGCCACGTGCTGGTCTTCGAGCGCATCATGGAGTCGCTTCGTCTTGGATTAGCGGTGCCAAGTGACCTCCAGGATCTAATCGGCGACGAGACGATTTGACGAAGACGCGAAGCTTTAGAGGAATCTTGGTAGTTAGAGAGATGGATCTGGTTATTTTTTGGTTCAGATACAGAGTAATACATGGTCGTGTTGATGTACATAGGTATATATTTTTTTTTCTGGATTCGTTTGATGATGATGATGATGATGAAAATTGAAATCCAAAGGGGAAGGGGAAAAGGAAAGATGAGCCACAATTTAGGGCTTTTCTTTTCTGAATTTTTTCTCTCACTTTTTTCAAATTTGTTGTTGCAAATTTCCTAATTTTTTCGCCGGTTTTAAGAAATCGGTTGAAACTCTTGTGAAGATTATATGGAAATTGCTTCAGTTTCGAATTGAATGTAAAGCGTAATTTCTGGGTTTATGTGAATCATTCCACTTTTTTTTGTTTTTCAATTCTTTTACCGATTGAACCAAAAAAAGAGAGATTTGATGTTTCACCGAGATTACCGGAAGGGCAAATTCGTCAATGCAAGGTATAGGGATATGATATTCTGCGGCCGTTACTATAATATTTCTATGTAGCTTCACCCGTTACTCACTCTTTTGCCTTGTAGTTTTCTGTTACTTTTTGTTAAAGTAATTATCGTTTCCTTTAACAATATAAAAAAAGAATATATATATTTCCGTATTTTCTAAGTACGGCCAAAATGTATAGTGCATATTGAAAAATAATTGAATTTTCGGAAAAGTTATCAAAACAATTGGTTGCATATGTAGTTCCATTCTCTCATATCCAAACACATTAATCTCAATCTTGACGCCAAATCCAATATATATTGCCTAAGGCCACAAAACTATATAAAAACCAATATTCCTTTTTTTTTAATATAAAACCAAAGAATCCTAGAAAAGTCGTGAAAGAGCTGGATATTATTGTAGTTTAATGTGTTTAACTGTTTATATATGTGTTTTACTGACAGAAGTTTAATCATACTGAACAAAAAAATTGAACCACTAAAATCTTTTTTATTCGAGCTAATGTTAAAAAAAAAAATTAAAAAAATTCACTCGAGCTACATGGTAAATCTTCAACCACTAAACCAATGAGTTTGCTGTAAAAACCAATATTATAGTCTATTTATATAAAAAAAAAATGTAAATATGTCATCTCGCTTTATTTGCATTGAAGCGTCATTCGCATATATCTATTACACACAACATGGTTATGAGTTATGACCTTTTCAGGTAATCTTCGTTTTATGTTAATCTAATAAACCATACATATATAAAAACACCACCACATGTGTATAAACTATATGCGCTTTATACGACCCGAGTGAACTACATGTGGAAGTTTAACTGTCCCACATCTATGGATTCTCAATGATAATATGTATCCAAAGTCTTCATAGTTTAATTAAAATCTAATTATTAGTTGCGTGACCAATCTGAGGAAGGGTAATAATAGAGTTGGAAATTTCGTCCATTTATACGAATTCCCATGTTGCATCACCTGCAGCATCACATGCGCGTTATATATAGCAATTCACAGTCAATCATTAATTGTATGTTTCTTTTGTTTTGTTCAATTTATTGTCAATTAATACGTTTTATATATATAATTATATACACACTAAACTCGACTGATTCAACTATCCAAGCTAACAAGAACTTCAAAAAGGTCGGTGTCGATCTGCACATTTACATCAACGTACATAGTGATAAATATTAGATTTAATACTTATATATCTAATAATATAGTCAAAATCATCGAGCTACATATGCCGATCAAAATCTACATCTTAAATTCGTTGGAAAGTAATGTTTGAGAGAACTTTGATTACAGTTAATTGGTTTGATGGAAACGACGATATGAAAGTTTTCTATTTTGCCTACTTTTTATTCTAATGAAAATTAAGTATGACGCTGTCTAAGTGTGAAATCGATTTTTTCTTCATGACTACAAGAAAGTCTTTATTTATTTGTTTTCTTTCATCATCAAGCATCTCTCAACGGTAAACACAAATGTGTAATTGAAATGACAAGGAATTATAATAAAAAAAAAAGTCATTTGTTGATGATGCCAATTAGGATGCTATTGAAATGATCAGTCGAAAATGGCAACATTTTAGTATATAATCTGATTTTAAAAAGAAGATTCATAAATTGCAAGGGCATAGTACGTAATAAGAAGTTGGGCTTCGGAGGAAGCGACTGACCTCATGATTGATTCAATTCTTTAAACTTGTATTCAACCTCTTTCCTTCATTTGGGATCACATTTTTATTATACTTATCATATTTCTTTATTAAATATGGTATGCTACTAACTCTTTTCCTCCATGACACATAATATATAAAACGAAATAATATTTTAAACATCGTCAACTATTTTTCTTTTTGTAGAAATTGCAGTGCATCCCGAATATTTCATACGAGTGAGCAATTCTTCTATCAGAAAATGTTTCACAAGCCTACACATACCGATAATTGTTTTTTTTGAGCTTGACGCCTAAAAATATTGTATGTATGCATGTGCACATACTGTTTTTTTCTTTTCTTTTTAAAGATAAAACCAAAAATAATAATCTAAAAACGATATAAGTGTATAGAGTTCTTCTCAAATATGATTTATTTGAATTAAAAGATCATGCATTTTAGAGAGTTATACAAATTTGTATTTCCTTAATTAGAATCGATTGTTCAAGTCTTCAAGAGATTACATTATCCATACAAAAAGAATGAGATTAACACTGGGACTAAACATCCTTAGCAGAGAGGATTACTGTAAGACCAATTTTAGTTTCAAAGCCCATAAAGCCCCAAACGCGGCCCAATAAAATTTGGAAAAGGAAGATGATTGTGGGGTAGGCACGTGGAGACTTGAACAAGTTAGACGACGGCGTGTGTTCTGTACGTATATACAAGTTGAAGTTGGAAGGTATCATGCATTTCTACTCTATCTTCTCTCGTCTCTTCACATTTTGTTTATTTTATTTTATTTTATATAGAGTTCCACAATTTCTTAAAACCTCTCTCTCTTTGTTTTTCTTTCAATTATATTGTTTACATTCGAGTGTTGAGTCTGTTGACGATACATTCAGTATCTACTACGTGCTGTTAACTTTTTTGTTTTCGTTTCACTATTGCCGTTGATTTTTTTTTTTTTTTTTCAACTAATTTACAGGCTTTTTTATATTAAAAAAAAACTGATTTACAGGCTAATATAGCGCTGTTAATTATTCCATAAATGGACCAATTAAGTTTTAACGGCAATAGTGAGACGACACCTTATATTATAAACATATATATACCATCTCCATACTTATTTTACTCATTCTTCTTTTAGAATAAATTAAAAAAGGAAAAAAAGAATTACAGTCAATGGTGAAAACTAACAGTCAATATTCAATATTTACTTTTGCCAACAAATAAAACTAACAATATTGAAATGTAATAAATTTATTTTTAAGCAAGACTTTATAGTCTGAAATTTTAAATTCAGATCCAAATTTCCACGATAAATTAATTTAGATAAGCAAAAAATAAATATTTAATTAATTAATATGATCATGAGCCTTAGAGAATAGAATTGAATAGAAAAGAAAGTTGATTTAGATAAAGAAAATAGACTGCGATAAAAAGGAAAATATTGTGGAAATATATGGATTTAAGGCAGAACATAATGTCAAATGATAATAAAAAAAGATTAAATAATAATAGGAAAATATATGCGAAATAGATACTCAATTCTATAAATTGATTCAATGAGGTTTACTCGTACATGAATTAAGTGGCATGACCCTTGTGGTATCTCACAAGTCATAACCCTTATATGTGATGATGACACGTACAAGTGTGTATATAAAAACATCAATATCGATCAGATTCTCTAAAAATGAAAGTCGGTGTAGTGTGATGGGGAAAAGAAGAGCACCATGCTGTGACAATAGCCAAGTGAAGAGAGGGCCATGGAGTGATGAAGAAAGTGAAAGACTCAGAGCTTTTATCCTACAACATGGTCATCACAATTGGAGATCTCTCCCCAAACTCGCTGGTCTGTCCTTTTTTCACTATTTTCTTTTTGTTAAAGGTCCTCTATCACATTGCATGTTCACTATCTCTCTCAAATTCATTTTCATTTTTTTGTTATTTTTTTTTCATGTATTTCTACCATTAAGCATTAGAGAGAGGGAGAGACAAAATGAATCTTTAAACAGATTTACTAAATTTTTTTAACATACATCTGTTTAAAGTTTCATTTTGTCTTTGCCTCTCTCTTATGCTTAATGTTCTTTGATTTGACAAGATGCATACAATCTGTTTTTTTTTTTTTTTTTTTTTTTTTTTTTTTTTTTTTTTTTTTTTTTTTTTGTTGTTAAAAGATTAATCTGTTCTTGAATAAATATCTATACAGAAAAAAACCACCAAAAACCACATTCCCTTACATCGATTAATGTTAACCTTAAGACTAAAAAATTTCATAAATTCTTATTATTTTGTTTTGTTTCTTGTTTTTGTTGGAGATGTTCATAGGCTTTACATATTTAAACAATAAACATTAAGAATACGTCTTGGGGTTTTTAATTCACGCAAGCTGTAGTTACATTTTTCAATGATGATTCAAAAAGGAAGCATATTTTTCTTTGGAGAATAAAATATGAGGAGATGTTTGACCACAATCTGTAACGTTCGTGTATATAACATTTATTTCCTAAAAACTAAAGTTGAATAATAGGCAGTTTTATACAGATTCTTCCGGAAGATGGGATGAAATCTTGAAATGAACGGTTAAATTGCTCAATTAAAAAATGTATGCAAATAAAAATAGGTAAAAGATATGGAGAAACTTAAAACTTAACAAAACATATGCAGCATCTGATGAAATATTCCTATTGAGTATTTAAACTAATGAATGATGGAGAAAGGCAGAGAGATCCCAATCAAAGACATATAAATATGCTTTGACGCCATTGCAATGTACGTATTGTTGAAATGACTAAGTTACTCGGTTTCTTATCTTCATTTTCTCCTTTTTTTGTTGGTATCAATGTTAAGTCATTTTCTCCTTTTTACTCTTAAGAGCTTGTAATTTTGGTGTTCATGATTAGTAATGTATGTTTTAACTTAAAACAAAATAGGATTGATGAGATGCGGAAAGAGTTGCCGATTAAGATGGATAAACTATCTGAGACCAGGTCTCAAACGAGGCAACTTCACCAAAGAGGAAGAAGATACCATTATCCACCTTCACCAAGCTCATGGAAACAAGTAAAGATCATGTCTTTCTCATTTCAATCATCATCCATCTAAAAGTATTTATTAACAAGAAGTATTAAGTATAACTAGTGCACTAATTGATCAGGTGGTCCAAGATCGCATCACACTTGCCGGGAAGAACAGACAACGAGATCAAGAATGTGTGGAACACTCATCTCAAGAAACGATTGATGAAGAGCAATTCATCAGCATCAGATGTTACCAATCAAGTCTCTTCAATGTCCTATTCTTCCTCCTCTTCCTCCTCATCAATCTCATCAGTCTCTAATGACGTTATTAACAGCGAGAAGCATAATCAGGAAGAGGAATTTGAGGAAATCTTGGTGGAGGCACGTGGATTTGAGGTGAATGCACCACAATCACTAGAATTTCTTTTTCAAGATCCCCAGATTCCTCCTCCTCCTATATCTAAATCGGAGTCACTAGAAATCCATGGCCAATCAGATCACGAGTTGTGTAGCCGAATGGTTGAACCAGGGTTAGATGATTACAATGAGTGGCTCAACTATTTTGATAACCAAACTTTCTAGATCACAATGAGTTGATCCATCATGCTTATTTTTTCTTTTTAAGATAAATTTAGAGTACGATGATCTTTGGGAAACTAGACTGTAAACGAGTGGGAAGTAGAGGAAAGTAGGATTGAATCATATTTGAGATTCAATATTTTGATGATCTTTGGAAAAACAAAAGCCTAGTAAGCTGGTCATTTCACTTTCTACTTTACACAAGATTTTGGCCATCAAGAGGTTAAGAAAATGGTCATCCACAATCATCAGCATTTTCGTCTGCATGCAGTTTTACTTTTACAAAAGGCCTTTACTACTCTATTTCTGAGAGTTCGGAAGCTAAAGAGCAATCATCAAGGCCTGAGGTAAAGAAAGGATCATACCAATGTGAACAACCTATCATCTCAACCTCTTCTGCAACCGCCTTCTCTTCTTCCTCCTCCCTATCCGCAGGTGTGAAATCAAACTTGAGATTCGGGTCATTTGGCCTTACCCATGACACTTCCGATTGCTCTGCTGCTGAGAGTTTACGCTGTTTGCTTTTCGTAGACTTGGGTGTGTCGGAGGTGGATAGCTTGTGCTTCCCCATTGACTGTGCTTTCATTCCAGTTCTCGACTTTAGATCATTTGCAGGGAACGTGTTTGAAGCCCATCCAAATGAATCTTCAATACAAGCATTTGCCGCATTCCTGCGAACAAGACCATCAATACTTTAGTGACTACTACTGCTCTAAGAATTATCGAACGCTTTTAGCATGGATATACTGAAAAAAAAAAATCAAATTTATTAGAGTTCCAAACCTGTAACGGTTCTCTGCAGCAACCCGAGATGCTTTTACATCATCTTCCCCTGGAGGGTCATTCACATAATTTAATGAATCTGACCCATCAATGGATAGCCTTATGATGGGTGGAAAATGAGTCGGGGAATCATCATTGCCACGTGGGAATTCCAAGGTTAGGTCTAATCCCATTTTATTGATAGGTTGATCCTCCTGTAATCTAGAACGGGAAACGGTATCGTTTGGCTGACTCGTACTTGCGTCCTGGAGAGCGGATTCTAACAACTTGCTACTTAAGCTGGTGATCTTCATCCCCTGCAAAGGTTTTCTAGCTAAATCTTGAGTGTGATTTGCGGAAACCATAAACTGCCTGTTGAATATGGGACTATTTAGGGAGAGCATTTGATCATTCCCAGTGCTGGTTGACGTCCTCCAAATTGATGACAGCAAGCAAGTAAAATGTTTTTGAAGCAGCAACTCTGTATCTGGCTGCTCAGCTGCAACATTTAGGAGTGCTCGAATATTTTCCTGCACCAAAATGAGATATTAGTGAATAGCATCTCTTTTCCACTACAATCTTCTTGAGTTGATTAAAAGGGTCCATTTACACTAGTGAGTAGCTCATCGGACTAGCTTTTATCAATTTCACGAACAAAACCTCTATCTGTGCACAGAACCTAACGATATGGCATAATCAACCTTACCTCAGTGACTTTAAGGAGAGCCTTCCCAGAACCTGCGTTGAGGTTCTTCTCGTTCACTACACTGTCGGAAGCAGACAAAATATGTCGTTGGATAAGCTCTCTATATCTCTCACAACAATATGCAGGATGGCGATACCGTCCTCTGTAAGCCCCACCAGCTGTCATTCCATAAAGAGTCCCGCTAACCAAACTCCAATTAGGCCCATATTCATGAACCATGGCACACAATATAGCATCTTCCTGAGGCAACCAAGAATCAGGCGAGGGAACACAGTCTCTAGACCACAGATTCCCTTTCTTCAATTTCTCTGGCTTGATCATTAGAACACGCTTTATTGGCATGGAAGTGATTGATTTTTTCCCTGTAGTTTTACCCCTGTTAGCCGGTTTCAATTCATTATCAACAGCCATATTGTCACACGGCTTTGACGGAACCAGTTCATCATGCGGAGCACTTTGTTGCTTGTATTTGATATCTGAATGTGAAAGAGACTTCTTGTGCTTCTTTGCTTTCTTCTTTGAGGTCTTCTCTTCTTCAGTGTCAACAGTTAATTCTCTTTTCTTGCCTTTCATACGTGTCCGCGAATGTGGTGAAACCATGTCTGAGTCACTGCTACTCACATAGCCGCATTCTTCATTATCATCATCAGTCGAAGCTTCAACTTCCACCACTGATTTAACAGGTTTTGATTCGGCAGCCAGTGATCCTTTCTTCAGGGATTTAAATTTGGCTTTCTTTGCCTTTTTCTTCTTCTTAGGTTTAAGTACATGGGCACTTTCGTTCCTGAGGGAAAGAATGGTTTCAATTATCTACTCGTTTTGATTATCATCCCAATAACTTCAAATCAATGCTTGTCTATCAATGCTGACTTATAATTTCCAACAGAACAGTCCTAGATAATCATATTGACAATGAACTGTGTGGGTTCAAAAGTGTCTTACTGTGTCAAATCCATATCAGCCTGCTCTGCAGCTTCCCTCTCTCTAGCTTCATTTTCCAAATCTTCCATCAACTACAAACATAAGAAAATACGTGACCAGGCTGAAATGTACAAAGTACATGGCAGATGCATTAATTAATCTCACCTGGTGCTGAGCTAAAGCTTCAACTTGCTGCCTGTATGCCTCGGTTGCAAAATCAGCATCCCATTCTGAAAATAGCATTAACATCTTATGTGAGCTAATGAATTAACATTATGAGAGATACATGATCGGCAAGATTCATTGTCAATTAAGTAGGAATATTGAGTTAAATGATTGGATAGAATAAGCAAAAAACACACTTACTCTCATAAACAAGAGGCTCTTCACCATCATCAATCTCAGCTTCCATTTCCTCCTTGCACTTCTCAATGTGGTCAAGTTCCCATTCTTTCTCTTCAAATCCCGCTTCATTTTCCATCGCAGCCTCAACAATGATGGGATCCCAAACCTCTAAAAATCTAATTGCATATCTATCAATAGGACGTAGCTGATTCTCAAAAGATGAGATAGCTTGTCCAGCAGCTGCGGCTGCTGCAGCCATTTGCTTGACATCATCTAGTACATCAGTATCTTCTTCTTGGCTTGAAATAGTGATCTCAGCTCTCTCATCCCTGGTATCAGTATGTAACAATGAAATTTCTTCTTTAGTCGACGCTGCTGCAGCTACACCTTGATCAGCAGGCTCATCAGACTTTAAATCATCTTCATTTACTAGCTCATCGTCTTCTGGTCTCTCTACAGGTTCTTCTGTAAACTCTTGATTGTCCACAGCTTCTTCTTCTTCTACTCTTTTGAGGGCCATATAATCTGCTTCATCTTCTGCGTGTTTTAAAGCAGCCTCAACATCTGCATTTGACAGAGGTAGCTCCGCCCCACAATTCTTGCTTTTTTGGTTTTCATCCTTCGTGGTAAGAGCCTTATGCCCAGAGAACAATTCCATAGGATCGAGCTTCTTGAAAAACTCAGTGTTATACTCACCATTTTGAATTACTAGGTTATCAAGCGCACGCTTCTGGTTTGCTTTCTTCAAGATATTCTCTTCAATGGTGCTCTCACTTATCAACCGATAAATATGCACTTCCCGTGTCTGACCAATCCTGTGGCAGCGATCTTGAGCTTGTTGATCCATAGCGGGATTCCAGTCACTGTCATAGAAAATAACTGTGTCTGCACCCACAAGGTTGATGCCAACACCCCCACTTCGGGTGGACAAGATGAAAAGAAAGATCTTGGGATTTGTGTTAAACCGCTGCATTAATGTCTGCCTCTCTTCTGGCGGAGTAGAGCCGTCAAGACGCATGTAGGTATAACCGTATAAACTAATGAACGCCTCCAAGATGTCAAGCATCTTGGTCATTTGCGTGAATATCAATGCTCTGTGACCCCCAAATTTTAATTTTCTCAGTAACATAGCAAGCTCCTGCAGCTTACCACAATCAAACTGTATCAGCCGCCTATCTGGAAAGTATACTTGTCTCCTGACAATCGCAGGTCTAATCGGAGACAGAATAGGTGACAACAGATCTGTAACTTTCTCCTTGTACAATGGACTAAGAAAAACAGGAGAGTCACTTTTACTGCACCAGCAAGCAGGTGAAGGCACTCGTGCAGCTGGAATCGCAAATGTGAAAGCTTCGACTAGCTCAATTATCTTCTGAAAACGCTCGATCGGTGAAAGAACAATGTCAGCGAGCATTGAGGAATACATGTAAGATGAACAATTAGCTTTAAGATGGTGTATATCATCAAGAGGACCCTTAATGGTTAAAAGAGTTCTTAGAGATGTAGAGTAAGTAGGCTTTCTCTGGCATCTCAAAGAATTCCACCATGCAATGGCTGCTGCCCGATCCTTGGATTCTTTAACCCTCTCCTCAAAGACGGCCTTTCGAATTTCTTCAAAAATATTTGTCCCTTGCAGATTTTTGCGATTTATCAAACTCGGAGGGATTGCTTCTGGATTATCCTTCAAGTCCACCCGCTGCTTGATTAAATCTGAGGGCGTTGAAATAGCTTTGATCTCATCCCCTTCCCAAGCAGTCATTGAAAAATCAAGATGTGTGAATAAGAATCCCAAAGCCTCAAGATCGACCTTGGAAAATGGACTTTTCACAAGCAAAGAGCAGATTGTCGAACTCAACTGCATATCAATGCCAGCCATATCAAAAGAACTTACAATAGGACGCCCCTCAAAGAGATCAGGATGATTACAAACTTTCCGCAGTTGCATTATGATACTTATCATCCCAAAAAAGCTTCCACTGTTGAGCGTAGCCTGCGTTTCTGTGCTTGCTATGAAATCCTCATACAAGTTGCGCTGCCTCTTAGACAATCTACAGAAAATAACATGCTCATGTTTCAGAGGAAGTTGCTTCTCCACATCCCTTTTTAGGCGCCGTAGAAGGAAAGGACGGAGGACATTATGTAAGCGATCAATAACTTCTTTGTTGATTTTTTCTTGTCCCTCCACCATCCCTGCTATCGGGTTACAGAACCAATCTTTGAACTCCTGGTGAGACTGAAAGACATGTGGCATCAGAAAATGCATTAGTGACCACAACTCCATAAGATCGTTCTGCAGCGGTGTACCAGTCAACAAAATTCTGCGTTTAGAATTGAAGTTCAATAGAGTTTGCCATCTCTGAGACTTCCAATTCTTAATTAAATGGGCTTCGTCAAGAATCAAGTATTTCCACTTCTTGCGCTTGAACATTTTACTGTCCTGAATAACTAGCCTATAGGTTGTTATGCATACATGAAATGAGTTCAGCTTCATCCATCCTTGTCTCTTGAGTTTCCGCTCCTTTGCACTCCCAAAGTAGGTGAGAATTTTAAATGCAGGACACCATTTAAGAAACTCAGTTTCCCAATTAAGCATCACACTTGTTGGAACCACAATCAGATGGGGACCCCATATTCCCTTATCACAAGCAAGATGTGCGAGAAGAGCAATGGTCATAATTGTCTTACCAAGACCCATTTCATCAGCTAGAATCCCGTTCAACCTTTTCTCATACATGGTGACAAGCCAGTCCAACCCAATGTGTTGGTACTCACGCAAAGAATGCTTGAGAAGAAACGGCAATTTGGTTCGAACTTTTGTAGTGGAGTACGTAAATCCAGTTGGCTGCGCAGATCTTGCTGCTGCTGCTGCATCAGCAATTTTATCACTGCTATCTTTACCATTATCTTCTGTTATTTCATTGGATGTGCCTACAACTATTTCTGAGCATGGCTGCAAATCTGGCTTACATTCTGTTGAATCAACGTTTTCGTCATCTGAATCAGCTTGACGCCTGTTTTTGTGAGAGTCTTCAGATAGAGCACATGAATATCCAGAGTCATCTTCAGACAAATCCTTGTCACCAAAATCCTATCACAGGAAACTTGAGTTACAGAAGAAAAAACAATAAAAGCCACTGAACACAAGCACACAAGAGACTTAAAAGCATACCTCCTTATACCTTGCAAGCAATTCTTCAATAGGCATTTCACTCTCCTTCTGCAGCAGAGCAATCTGCAGTACAGGGACAAGTTTCTGTTTGTAAACTCTCTAGCTAACAACGCTTTCATAATTCATATTACAAAAAATCAGAATAACCAGGCTTATCACCTCTTCCACAGGGTCATCATTATCTGCTTTTGCCAATTCCTCTTCGACAGACAGTGTCGTCTCATCATCCTGCACCAGCAGAGAAAATATACAACTTTGAATCCATATGTTTGTTCAAAAAATTTCGTTGACAAGAGCCCAATTGCCCAGGCTAAGAGAATCAAGTTAAAAGAGTAAAGTCCCGAAATAACAATCTCTGGCATTTGATAAAGGCTGACCTTCTCCTCACCGGTGGCACCAACAAAGTCAACATCTTCCTGCACATGTTGGCATACAACAGTCAAACAGCAAGTCCAGAATTTGCACTCAGAATCAGAGACTTATGTTAATTGCAGAGAAGAAATGGTTAAGGTATTCTGACAACGGAAAACAGATCCAGTTACCTGTTCGTCGTTGAAATCATAGGTATGATCTTCCTCCGCAGACTTCACAGACTCGTGGTCATGTGAATCGGTCTCGGATATTGCTAAATGACCATGGCTATCATTCTGCAAATAAAGGATAAATATTACATTTGAGCAAGAATTTTGATGACAAAATAGACAATGGGATTTTAAAAAGACATACAACTTACAGAACGACGAACACTTGGACTCCCATCAGTTTCTTCAGAAGCTATAAGATTGTTCTTGTCCGCTGCAAATGTCAAATGGGAGGAGGAAGTCAAAGACCAGTTGCATTGCTTCAAATACATTATAAGGACTAAACACCGCTCACCCTCTATATTGTCATCACCTACTGATGCCAGATTAGCTTCATTTTCATCTTTTTCGGGGCTGGTTTCTCGGCTGACTGAGGGATCAAAATCAAACTCTTACACAATAAGAGGATGGTTGACATTTATTGAGGATACAGCTTGTATAATTCAAAGTAAAATATGACAAAATGCGGGAAAAAAATCAATGAATAGCGGGTGTCGAGATATGCCAACCTCTCCCAGTCCCAGCAGTGTAGCGTCTGAGCAGCTCCTCAACTGGTAGATCCACTTCATTTTTCAAAGCTTCCAACTCGTCTTGCCTTTCCTGTTTGGTGAAGTGTTTTTCATCCTCCTCAATAGTATCTTCATCATCTTCCTAAGCGTAATTGTGGGTATGAAATGAGATATGGAACATCTTACTCCTCAAATGATCAGAGATACATAATTAATAAATACACAACTATCACTTAAATCTCCTACAGAAACTATTCAAAACTAGGGTGAGCCTATATGTTGGGTGCAGGATGATGTCATGAGAAAACAGAACGATTTCATTTGTTTATAAGTGTCATATATTTGGCAAATAGAACAAGAACAAATTATTCTCCATCTTTTCTTTAAGGTGCAGGTATATTCAAGCTGTGATACACATCAACTGCCAATAAGTGGTAAAATAAAAAGTGTAAAGTGAAACTCACGGACTCATCCTCCGATTTTAGATCATAATCCTCATCGATTTCAAGAGTTCCGGATTCAAGACCTGTAGCTACCGTGTCAAAAGGATAGTTAGGATACAGTTCACTTTCTTACTGTAAACATATGAGGTGCTGAGTAATGTGGTGCTCACAACCATTCAACTCCGAAGGTATCTCTTCTGCCCTTTCCTCATCACATGCTGATTTGATAGCCAGTAGAGTTTTTGACGAATTGTTTTGGCCCCCTTTATAAGGCTCCACTAAATTTTCTGCCAACATGGTTGAGTACCTAACATAAACCAACAGGTTAAATTCAGGCTTTCAATATGTTCCAGAATTACAAAACTATGTAAGAAAAAGCCCATAGTAACCTCTCGGTCTGGCCTAACAGAAACTCAAGTTGCTTGTCCATAGCCTTCTTCTTTTTCTCATTGCGTACAAGCTGATGCTTGTATAGCACCTATAAAGTGGCCAGTCCACAAAGAAGAACAAGTTCAGAAGCTCAGAAGTTATGCCAAACCTTAAATATCAAGGCCCGGGAGAGAAATTAAAGAATTACCAGCTTCTCAACTTTCATCCAAAACTTTTTTACGTCTTTTGAGATATTAAGGGCTACTTTCCGTAGTCGCTGTTCTTCTTCCTGTAAGAGGCAATACATTCACTTAAAAACTAATGCTGGAGTGTGTAAGTACTCTGAAAGAGTAAAGAGAGGAAGAGGAGAGAACCTTTAGCTTCCTTTCTTCCCTAGATGCCTGATCTAGCATGCCTTTGCTGGCCCTCAGAGCAACCCTCTTTGCCTGCGCCAGCTTCCATTTCCTCTCAGACTCAAAGTCCTAGAAAAGGTCACCAATTAGCAGAGAAACGGCATGCATGCATAAAAAATCTTGCTGAATGATCAAACTAGCCACCATGTTACCTTTGACAGCCAAACCATCTCCTCCAAAACATGGTCCCAGTGAGTTTTAGGGCGACGTGGTTCTTTAGGAGCTTCGAGCGTCTGAAAGAAAAACAGAACCGTTTACACATTCCAAACAGGCACTTGAGGTAAATGGGTCTTCCAAATCAAGATAAGCTCAAAGTAGAATCAACCGGAGGGAGATGAAGACAAACGAAAAACGAAAACAGGGATCAGGAGCTAACCTTCTGGCGCTTAGCTCTGGAGTCATTATCAGGTTTAGATTTTGCACCTTTGGACGTCAATACTAAATCAGGTTTAGATTTTGCACCTTTGGACGTCAATACTAAATCAGGTTTAGATTTTCCACCTTTGGACGCCATTACTAACGCCTCTAGGCGGACTCGTACAAGAAAGCACCAAATATAAGAAAAAAGGAGAAGACGACGACTAGTGACTGCAGTGTGCGACTGCACAAGGCCCACGAAATTAGGGTTTTTACTTCAGCGCGATAAACTCCACGCAACGAATCCATAACTAGGTTGCGTCACCAGAAACATCACAGTAAAATTCGGCTCCAAATCTTGAACTTTACGATTATATACCCACTAATCTAGGTGAAAAAGTTTTCTCGAATTAGAACGGGAACGATTGGGTTTTTTTTTTTATCAAATCTCTTCACTTCATTGTTACTAAAACCATGTGATTTGAGATCGACCAAAAAAAAAAAAAAAGGGAGATTACGAAAGGTCTAAAAGTGGAAGAAGCTTTCGTTGTGAGAATTTTTTTTAATCGAGAGGATGAGGAAATTTTGAGAGAGAGCGCGCGGCGCAGATTGATGAAGAAAATCAAAGTCCAAAAAAGGGTTGGGTCTCGTAACCCTTTTCTCTTTTTTTTTTTTTTTTTTTTTTTAAATAAATTATTTTGTGATTAATTCCTGTAAATATTTAGGATTGTATACCATGTGAATGTGATATTTTATTAATACTAACTTATTTAAATAATTAAAAAAAATTAATGTAATCCCCAAAAAATTGTATAATTTGAAGATATAGCGAAATGACAAAAACGCTGATTATATATAAATCGTCATTTCGTAAAAAAAAAATATTATTACTAGAAAGATCATGACTTCAGACCAAAAAAAAACAAGATCATGATTTTGTAGGTTTTTTATTTTCTAAAAATACGGAAATATTTAACCAAATTTGGCACTGGGTAGGTGGTCGAAGGGAGACGCGAGTGGCTTATCTTTTTTTTTTGTCTTATAGCTTATTAGCTTAGCGAATTGCGCGTGGAGTGGACTGTCGTGATTATGGATTCTCCGTTCAAGCCTCATGTTCTTCAAGGTAAGGTGGCTCTCATCACCGGCGGCGGATCCGGCATCGGTTTCGAGATCTCCTCTCAGTTCGGCAAACATGGAGCCTCCATCGCCATCATGGGCCGCCGTAAACAAGTCCTCGACGCCGCCGTCTCTGATCTCCGATCTCTCGGGATTCCGGTAATCCTTCTCGATCCGCGGTTTTGTTCATCTACTCTCGAGGATTTTCGTTTTAATTTTGGGATGAATAGGATAGGAAGTAGGTTTTTTCTCGATTGCTTGTTGAATTTCTCCCTCTTTGTCTTGTCATGTGTCTCCAATCCAAAAGGCTATTGGATTGGAAGGAGATGTTCGTAAGGCAGAGGATGCGAGAAGAGTCGTGGATTCAACTTATCAGCATTTCGGTAAGATTGACATTCTCGTTAACGCCGCCGCTGGGAATTTCCTCGCAGCAGCTGAGGATTTGTCTTCCAACGGCTTCCGAACAGGTGGTTCACCTTTTCACTCACTCGCCATCTATCTAGTTGGTCAAATTTTGAGTGTTCTCTCTAGCTGAAGGAAACATTTGTTCTTGTGCAGTTTTAGACATTGATGCAGTAGGAACATTCAACATGTGCCACGAAGCACTCAAGTATCTTAAGAAAGGAGGGCCTGGGAGAGACTCATCAGGCGGCGGCTCGATTCTCAACATAAGTGCTACTTTGCACTACACAGCCTCGTGGTACCAAATACATGTATCTGCAGCCAAGGTAGTTTAATTAGTTAGTCTTGCAAACTCATTTCAGCATCTCCGGTTTCTTGGTTAGGGAAATGAACAAACTACGTATAGTAGCCAATGGGATCTTAGGTTATTGAAACTTGAATCAGGCTGCAGTTGACGCCACAACAAGAAACTTGGCATTGGAGTGGGGAACTGACTACAACATTAGAGTGAACGGGATTGCACCAGGCCCGATTGAAGGTACGCCTGGGATGAGTAAACTTGTACCTGACGAGATTGAAAGCAAAGCCCGAGAGTACATGCCTCTCTATAAACTTGGAGAGAAGTGGGATATCGCCATGGCTGCACTCTACCTCAGCTGTGATTCTGGTATGCATGTTAAATCACAGTCTTTTAGTATAGAAACATATTTGGGGTAGATGATGAAACATCTGGCTGATTTCGTTAACAGGGAAATATGTGAATGGACTGACAGTGGTGGTAGATAATGGACTGTGGCTTAGCAAACCTCGCCATTTGCCCAGAGAAGCTGTGAAGCAACTCTCTCGTGTTGTGGAGAAGAGGTCCAGGGCCAAGCCTGTTGCTTTACCGACCAGCAAGCTTTAAGAGCATTGTTAGGTTATTGTATTACATTGAAGACAGATAAAATTGCATTAAGGTTATGTCATGTAGATCAAGAATCTATTTCACGATAATAAAAAATACAATGATTATGATTGATTCGTGAACTATAGTATAGGGAAGCGAAACAAGAACGAATGAATGAATATATGAGCAAAAGGTAAAAACAATGATTTGAAAACCGGACCGGCCGGTCTAACCGAGAATCGTTTGTGAAGTCCAGTCCAGATTGAGCTAAAAATCGGATTTGAGTAGAACCGATAAAACCGATAATTGGTTCAGTATCAAAACCGTAAAAGCTAATGAAGTCTTTTGAACCTCTCGTCAACGATAAGAGAAGATTATTCCAAATTTCCTATCTCCTAAAATCCGAGTGCCTAAGAAGGTTGTGAGTCACTCTCTCTTTCTCTCCTTTGCTCATCCCCTGATCCTCTTCTCTTCTTCAACTCCACATGGCTTCCGTCGCCGCAAGTCCCGCCTTTTCACTCCTTAAATCCACCGGCGGCGCCGCTTCCTCCGCCGCAACTCGCGCACGCGCCTCCCTTTTGCCCATTCCCTCTACCTCTGTCTCCGCACGTCCTCTCGGATTCTCCGCCGTCCTCGACTCCCGCCGTTTCTCCCTCCACGTCGCCTCCAAGGTTCAGTCGGTGCGCGGGAAAGGGAGCAGAGGAGTTGTTTCTATGGCGAAGAAGAGCGTCGGTGATCTGACCTCCGCTGATTTGAAGGGGAAGAAGGTTTTCGTGAGGGCTGATCTCAATGTACCTCTCGATGACAATCAGACAATCACTGACGACACCAGAATCCGCGCCGCCATTCCGACAATCAAGTATTTGATCGAAAATGGCGCTAAAGTCATCCTCTCCACTCATCTGGTAATTTTCCCACATTAATACAGTTGAATTCCTCCATCGCCTGAACTAAAGTTAGACCATTTCATCTGTTTTAATCTTTTCAGGGAAGGCCAAAGGGAGTCACACCAAAGTTCAGTCTAGCTCCTCTTGTCCCTAGGCTGTCGGATCTTCTTGGAATTCAGGTAAAATCCATGATCTGTCTCACTGTTCATCTTCCTGTGGAAAATCAATCGCTTGAGATCTTTTTGAGGGTGAATTTGTTGCAGGTCAAGAAAGCTGACGATTGTATCGGTCCGGAGGTGGAAAGCTTGGTGGCTTCTCTTCCTGAAGGTGGAGTTCTGCTTCTTGAGAACGTCAGGTTTTACAAGGAAGAAGAGAAGAACGATCCTGAGTTCGCCAAGAAGCTTGCTTCTCTAGCTGACCTCTATGTCAATGATGCTTTCGGAACTGCTCACAGAGCTCATGCTTCCACCGAGGGAGTCACAAAGTTCTTGAAGCCCTCAGTTGCTGGTTTCCTTCTGCAAAAGGTGATATTTTTATAAGAGATTCTCCTTTCCTTCTGCAAATGGTACTATGAAATTTTTGTTTACGTCTCTCTACATCTACAGGAGCTGGACTACCTTGTGGGCGCTGTTTCAAGTCCAAAGAGACCATTTGCAGCCATAGTGGGTGGTTCCAAGGTCTCGTCCAAGATTGGAGTTATTGAATCGCTTCTTGAGAAGTGTGATATCCTTCTTCTTGGTGGTGGAATGATCTTTACATTCTACAAGGCACAGGGTCTTTCTGTTGGCTCGTCCCTTGTTGAAGAAGACAAACTTGAATTGGCTACATCACTCCTTGCCAAAGCTAAGGCCAAAGGAGTCTCTCTTTTGTTGCCAACCGATGTTGTGGTTGCTGACAAGTTCGCTCCTGATGCCAACAGCAAGGTCTGTCTCTCTCATCTCGTCATTGCTTAAAAGCTTGTCATTCTAAATTCTTGGGTGATGGTAGTTAAAAGAAACTGCGAAATGGGTTTCTTTAATACTTTTATCTCTGCTGAGGTTGGTGTTTTAGGTAAAACCCATTTGGTTGGTCTACTGAATATTAAAAAAAACCAAAAAAATTGAGTAATTCTTGGTACAATTGCTTCTCAATTTTTTTGCTTAAGCATTTGCAGATGATCCTAAAAGAGATATGAGAGAAGCAGGGCTGTTAAAAAATAAATTTTGCTAGAGCTTTGTGTTCTGAATAAAGTATGTTATGTGGATGTTTTTAGATTGTGCCTGCATCAGCCATTGAGGACGGATGGATGGGATTGGACATCGGTCCAGATTCTATAGAAACTTTCAACAAAGCTCTGGACACAACACAGACGGTCATTTGGAATGGACCTATGGGAGTTTTCGAGATGGAAAAGTTTGCGGCTGGAACAGAGGTAAGAAAATGATTCCTCATAGAGTAAAACATATTGTAGCTGAACATATTAGGTTGAGTTTGGATTATGATTGTTGCAGGCGATTGCGAATAAACTAGCAGAGCTAAGTGAAAAAGGAGTGACAACGATAATAGGAGGAGGAGACTCAGTGGCTGCAGTGGAAAAAGTAGGAGTTGCAGGAGTCATGAGTCACATCTCCACTGGTGGTGGAGCCAGCTTGGAGCTGTTGGAAGGCAAAGTACTTCCCGGCGTGATCGCCCTTGATGAAGCGATCCCAGTCACCGTTTAGAAACTCACCATTTTTATGAGTCAAGCGCTGTATACGTAAAGAGTTTCTTTTGCTGTTAATCTACCTATTCAACATTTGACTTTTTATTCACTACTTTCAGGTCAGAGACTCATTCCTTGGAAAAGAAGACTCATATATTAAAAAATTCTGAGAACACAAAATGTAAGAAAACACATGACCTGACACTAGTAATTCATAATCGTAAACCAATAACTACAAGGGCAAGAACTTGCTCCAGAAGTTTTGGGATTTGGATGTCTTTTTAATATCATCGAACCTGCTAATCATGGTTGGGAAGTAGGGAGATGAAGAAGCGTAGTAGTCGCTTAGTGAGTACTCTTTCTCCTTGAATCTCTTCAGCTCTTCTTTAAGATCACCGTTGAGAAGATGCTCGCAATACGCTTTATTGTCTTCAAAAGCAATGTACATCTTCCAGAACATGTTTTTATCCCTCTCCTTTTCCATATCCATCTCGTCCAACATGTTCCGCAGAATCAAAGGTGCCTTCTTCCTAAAATGCCCTTTTACGAAATCCTCAAACCCCATGAGCGGCCGTTTCAGCATATCTAGCATCTGCCGACCTGACTTGTTGGTGTTCATCAACACAATCTCTTCAATGTGGAGAAACAAATCAAATATGTTGTAACAGAGTCTGGGTCTCAATGGCTTTTGGGTTTCAGGAGTACTCAAAGGAAGGCCATATGGATGGTAGAAGAAACTCGGTGCTTGGTATGGATATTCCGTAGGGAACTTAAGGTCGAAGAAGAACAAGCTGTGACTCGGATCACCATTTGTCACGGTAACAGCAACTCTCATCAGCTCTTTTCTTTCTTTATAAGTTCTCACGAAGAAGCTGACTCCTTTCGAACGGTCTTTCGAGGCTAATTCTTTCTCTAGAATACCCCACTCTCTCTCTACATTACTGCTTGCGCAGACGCAACAGCAAGAGGAGTAACAGCAACGGTAGCTGTAGAAGTGATGATCTCGCGGAGCGTCTCCACAAACAGCTTCGAACTTGTTGAATCTCTTAAAGTTTAAATCCACTTTATCTCCCAACTCCATGATCTCCTTCTCGAAGATGTCAATTATGAAGTAACTGGATTGTCCCAAGTGAACGGTATCACCAACTTTTTCTTCCGATCCAGATTTAGACTCCGGAATAAGTTGTTGTGATTCATCTTCTTTCTCTTCTCTAGTAGAAACTCCCCAAACTTTCTCCGCACGTCTCCTAAATCGATGAACAGAGTTTGACCTAAGTTGGTCTGCAAGTAGTACTCTAGGTTTACTTGCTCGATCATCATCAGAGTCGCTGCTGATCACATCAATACCTTTCGTCATGACTTTGTAACGCTTCTCGGCGAGACGAGTAGTGCTACTACTCATGATTTTGCTTCTCTCGTTGGGTTCTGTTCTGCCTCTCACTAGTATTTTATAAACGAGGAAGTTTTAAGCCTATTATACTAATGTCATATAGGAATAGGAAAATCATTAAACCCTAATAATTAAAGGATAACAATGGAATCTGTTACTTGTATAGATTCTGTTCAAGATACGATTTTTCTTTTTTTTTGTTAAATAGAAAAATAAGTTTTTTGATAGCCTAATTTTTGTGATCTTTTCAATTGGATTTGAATATGTAATTGGCATATCCTGATTGGACTAAACTTCTGATTTTACCTTTTTGCAGCAAAACAGAAAGATTTTTTGTTTTTTCAGCTGGCTTGGCGGGATTTTACCATCAGTTTTTTTTTTTTTCTCTCTCCAACCACAACACCAAATATCACACCGAAAAATAATATTTATTATTATATTAGTAAATTAAAGATTTTCTTTATCATTTAATAATTTTAATTAATATTTGTGAATAATGTCTATAGCATCACACTAAAATACTTAAAATAATGTGATTTTTAGAGGGGCATATTGAATCAATGATTTGGTATGATTTTAAATTTTATGCAA
>OVAY01000598.1:0-50334 GCA_900406395.1 Kernera saxatilis
TCTTATTTTTTGAGAGAAAACATGTTTATATAATACATTAATTTTCTTTTTTTTTTCGAAAAATATGGATAAACCGAGAAAAATCGAAACCAAACCGAACCGAATTACATATGGTTTCACTTTTTGTAAAACCGATAAAACCGAAAACCGAAGAAAACCAAACCGTACCAAACCGAACTACTAATGGTTTTTATATGATTTAACTTTTTATAAAACCGAAAAACCGTAAAACCGAAAAACCCGAACCGAAACCAATCCGAAAACCGAAACGCCCACCCCTAGTTCATAGCCTTCCCGTAAACGAAGATGCTTCTTAATTAATAAGTTGCACACTGTTTATTTTTTTTTGCCAATTTCAGGCAGATTTTGCATAAACGACGCCGTCTTCTTCTATTATTTTCTTTCCTTTTTTTTTGTTTGGGAAAACATAATATATTTCCATTTTTTTTTTTTTTGAGAAACGATATATTTCCATATTTCCTAGTCATGTTAGGACTTTGAAGAGATAAATTATATTTCCATATTTCTAAATCATGTTATGACTTTGAAGAAAATCACCGACTCAAAATCCTATAAATATACATATATAGGTTCACAATGTGAATCATCCACCACATTAAGTATTCTCAATTCCTAATTTTCATCAAATCTCCACAAAAGAACAAACAAAGATGTCGATGTCCAAGAAGATTGTATTGAAGAGCTCCGATGGCGAGATCTTTGAGGTTGAGGAAGCGGTGGCTCTCCAGTCGCAGACCATAGCTAACCTGATTGAAGATGGCTGCGTCGGTGACGGAATCCCTCTTCCCAACGTCACCGGCGAGATCCTCGCCAAAGTGATCGAGCATTGCAAGAAACACGTCGTTGTAGATGGTGGTGATCCATCTTCCTCCTCTGAAAAGGAACTCAAGAATTGGGACGCTGAGTTTATGAATATTGATCAACCGATGCTCTTTAATCTGATTTTGGCTGCTAATTATCTAAACATCAATAGTCTTCTTGATCTCAGTTGCCAAACAGTTGCTGATATGATCACATGTTGTAAAACTCCAGAGGAGATTAGGGCTACTTTCAACATCGTTAACGATTTCACAACCGAGGAAGAAGCACAGATTCGCCAAGAAAACAAATGGGCTTTTGAATGATCACGTAGATCACATTGGATGATGACATCATCTCTTTGTTTATCTTTTTCACCTATTTATGTTTTTGATTTCATAACTATGTTAATCGTCCTCGCAGAAGTCGTTCGTGCTTGTTTGCTTTAGATAATAAGAACCACTATTGATTTTGCTTTTTTAAACATCTGTCTTTATTAATTATAAAAAGTGTTTACGTATTCATCGAAATATAACAAATATATTAACAACACGACAGCACAAGTAGCTTAATAATTTGACAAATATTACAAAAAACAACATAAGCTAAATCACACGATACTCTTTATATTCACCATTGAATTCAATAACTTTTCCAAAGGTTGTAACAATGTAAACCACCATGGTCCATTGGTTGGACCTAATTAAAATAAATCGAATAAAGATGCCACAAATTTCGATACAGAACTTGATAAGTTTTGGACTTTCGGATTTTATTGAGATAATTACACAAAATTATATTGAGACAATTAAGATGTATAAAATCCTAGTGTATCTAGACTAAGCCTTATCTCTATGTATAAAAGAATTATGTTTTGTTTACTGTTTACGATTTAGCATCGTTTCCAATATTTTTTTTTTGATTTGTTTCGTTGGAATATACTCATCTTTTAACTTATCACCTTAAGTTTGGTGAGATTTTATTTAAAAAAAAAAATGAAACTAATATGGGCTTTATTTAATTTTATTATTTTTGTTTTGGTTGCAATTTTCCCCGACTTGGAAAATAAAGCAAAACCGAAGATAACCAAAACTTATATGGTTTGATTGAGTTCCGGTTTAGTTTTTGGGTTTTAAACAATTTTTGTTTGGTATGGGTCTCGTCGTCTGGGTTAGTGTGTTATTGGGTAGGTGGAGGATTTGCATTTGCGCCTCCAGTTGCAGAGGGGAAGAAGACGACCACAAAACCATATATATTAAGCCACCAACCCCCCCCCCCCCCCCCCCCCCNATTTTTCTCCTCGTTTTAAACCTTTCTCAATCCCTCTTTCTTTTGCTTCGATCCTCATCATGGCGTCTTCTCTCTCTTCTAAATCCATTCTTGGATCCACCAAACTCGGTTCTTCTTCTTCTTCTCTTCCGTCGGAGCTCCGTCGTCTCTCGTCTCCCGCCGTTCAGATCTCAATTCGACAAACCAGGAAGAACCTCCGTGAGTTTTCTCTTTTGTTTTTATCTCGACTCCTTTCGAGCTCTATCGTGCACAAATTCGGCCGATTATGTTCGTTTTTTTTTAGATTCAAGCCTTGTCTGTATTTACCAAAAGAGAAATGGTTGTAATTTGAATCTTTAGGGGGAATTCATGCTGCTCTGGAGATACCGATTCTTTGTACAGTCCTTTAAGTAATTGAATTGATTCACATTCCATTCGAAAGTAAAAAGTTTTAAGAGTTTTTGGATTTTTGGGTGTCTAAATTGGCAGAGATACAAGCTACTGGAAGCTCATATGGGACTCATTTTCGAGTTTCCACCTTTGGAGAATCACATGGAGGAGGAGTTGGTTGTATTATTGATGGATGTCCTCCTCGGATCCCACTCTCCGAATCTGATTTGCAATTCGATCTTGATAGGAGGTATTTTGAGGAAGAAAGCTTCTTAGAGCCCTTTTTTCGAATTTATATTTCTGAAAGTGATCCCTTGATGGATTTACATGTTGATTTGCTTTATCAGGAGACCTGGTCAGAGCCGGATCACCACTCCTAGAAAAGAGACTGATACTTGCCGGATATCTTCTGGTGTCTCCGAAGGTCTAGTTTTAATTCTTTTCCACAGTTTGATTTTGATTTAGTTTCTCACTCTTGTTCTAACTGCTGACATTCATAAAATGCAGGAATGACGACAGGAACACCCATCCATGTGTTTGTGCCAAACACAGATCAGAGAGGACTTGTAAGTTTTGGACATCTCTATGCATATATATGTACTCAATATTGTGAAATAGATGTTTGCTATTGGCATTAGGAAAGACACTAAAGCAGAATAGCATAGAAAGCTTGGAGATTTTCTGTAGATGGTAACCTTTGAGAGACTCATTGGATTTTCAGGATTACAGCGAAATGTCAGTTGCCTATAGGCCATCTCATGCAGATGCAACTTATGACATGAAGTATGGTGTCAGATCAGTACAGGTAACACCTTACATTCTTTTTTGTTTAACTTATTTATATATTACTTTCTTGGTAAGGTTTTTATATAGTTTGAAGGCATCGTTCGGCTCTACTTACTTTAAGTGTAAATTTTTTCAAGGGTGGTGGGAGATCTTCAGCAAGAGAGACCATAGGAAGAGTTGCTCCTGGAGCTTTGGCCAAGAAAATTTTGAAGCAATTTGCTGGGACTGAGGTGTGTTTACTTTCTGATTTTGCAAATAACATTGCTCTCCAAGAATCAATTTTCATCGAACTCTTTATATCCTTATGACGTTTGGTTCGTTTTACATCTCTCTGTTTTGCTTAGTATATTCTTGCAAGGCAGATGTCCCGTAGTATTTTGACTCATTAACCAACTCTTCTACAGATTCACACAGCTCCTTCAAGTTTGCTTATTGACTTGCTTACGTTTGCCTCTGTTTTTTTGTGTGTCTCCAGATTCTTGCCTACGTCTCGCAAGTCCACCAGGTTGTACTTCCAGAGGAATTGGTAGACCATGAGAGTTTGACACTCGAACAGGTGCGAATCATTTTTATAAGTAAAAATTACATTTTGTTGACCTGATTCTTGCTGTGAATTTACTGCGACTTTCATCCACCATTGTAGTCTTTTCCTTAATTATTTAAGCGTTTCCACTTCTTATTAAGGTTCTTATAGTAACATTAGTACTTACATTTTGTTTGTCTTCCAGATAGAGAATAACATTGTCAGGTGCCCTAATCCCGAGTATGCGGAAAAGATGATAGCTGCGATTGATGCTGTCAGGACAAAAGGGAACTCTGTTGGTGGTGTTGTGACCTGCATCGTTCGGAATGCTCCACGTGTATGAACTCATCGTACCATTAAAATAGTTTAATCTGTGTGTTCTCCTGCAGATTGGTTGTATGAACTTCAACGAAAAACTATTGAAACTACTATGCGCAGGGGCTCGGTACACCGGTTTTTGATAAACTTGAAGCAGAACTGGCGAAAGCTTGTATGTCGTTACCTGCAACAAAGGGCTTTGAGTTTGGAAGTGGTTTCTCAGGTATACAAAGTTAAAGTTTTGCTCTTCTTTAGCCAATTAAAAACCCCTCTTGAGCAGTAAAGTTCATACGCGATGAACCCGCAGGTACCTTTCTGACTGGTCTTGAACACAATGATGAGTTCTATATCGATGAAAATGGAAGAATACGGACTAAAACAAACCGATCGGGTGGAATTCAGGTTGGTTAAGTCTTTTCTTGGTTATCAGTAAACTACTTTTCTCATAAGATTGCTGATATCGCCAATTTGCTCTTGATTTTTGCAGGGAGGGATATCAAATGGTGAGATAATAAACATGAGAATAGCCTTCAAGCCAACATCTACAATTGGAGTAAGTTGTGATTAAAACCCATTAGTTTCCATATGAACATAACAAAAGCTAGCTTGATAACTATCAATTAACACATTGATGTTCTGTTTCCAATGCGCAGAGGAAGCAGAATACAGTAACCCGAGATAAGAAGGAAACTGAAATGATTGCGCGTGGACGTCATGATCCATGTGTTGTTCCACGAGGTTATTATAATAAACCCGAAACCATTGAATTCATTTTACTTTTATAGCTCAGGATTTTGATTTTGGTTTTTGGATTCTTTTGGTTTTTTTGTTGCAGCTGTGCCAATGGTGGAAGCAATGGTGGCTTTAGTTCTTGTGGATCAATTGATGGCGCAATACGCACAGTGCCATCTGTTCCCAATAAATCCAGAGTTGCAGGAACCTCTTCAGACAGCTTCTCCTGTCGAGCTCGAGCAGCCGCAAAATGCTGCTGCTTTGTAAGGAAACTCGAGAAGATAAGAGTGACAAAGAGAGGCTTCGCTTTTGTTTGTGTGATTATTATTATGAATAAAAATGTTTAGTTTTGTACCCCGGGAAAAAAAAACATTATTTTTTGTAAGATGATTTACTTCTGTATCCTGCGTTTAATTCAGTTATATGTGATTTTACCACGGAAAGTAAACTATTTTCTATATAATTATTTGTATGATAACCTGCGTTTACCTTGCTTTTGGTATATGACATTTGATACTCTCTATAATCGAAACACTTTTCTATTACATACATTATTACATGTAAATACACAAACGTAACTAATTACACATTACACGGTGGGCGAAAACGACACGTTTCCGCATGTTTTTTTTACTTGGTTTTCTTATTATCATCTTTGTTCTGTTCAAGAACCACAGGAGCAGCCGGAATGCTGAACCACCACTCTTTAAGCCGCCGCATCAGTCGCTCCGTGCTTGCTCTACGCAGCGGCGAATATCTCGTGAACAGCTCAAGAAACACCACCAGAATGAAAATGTTCCAAGGCACCAATATCAGCATCAACGCAGCGATCACAACCGCAACCGCAAACTTCTCACTCGCCTGTTTTTTTGTTTTGTCAAAACGCTAATAATCACAGCCTACAAAACGCTAAAAAGAGAGGAAAGTTTGCGAGAAAGAGAGAGACCTGTGGGAAAAGCGAGAGTAGTAAAGCTCGGAACTTGAGGAGAACAATGTTTAAGTCTTGAATTAACTGTTCAAGCTGCGAAATCGCGTTTTGGACCGCTAAAAGCTGTTCCATTGTGTTCATAGGAGGAGGCGCGATCACTTTTAGCTCGACCATTACTTTCTCTCTATTGTTGAAACATCTCGTGAGAACTATGAAACCCGATAAAAAGATAAACGCAGTGGCAGAAACATAGCCAATCCATCCCCTAAACAAAACCGAAGAAGAAAAGGTATCAGAGAGAACAAACAAAACACACGCAATAAAAGTTCTAAGTATGTTACCTGTAAATTATGAAAGTGGAGAAGAGACAGAAAGCAAAAGACTTCAATGGATCGTCCCAATACGCTAACGACAAAAGCCAGTTCCCGATTTCCATAACCGGAAGGAGCAGTTCCTGCATGAAAAACAAGACTCAAAAATCTATCGCAGAATTGCACAATGCTAGAATCTTGGTTTATTTTTCATTTTTAAAACCTTCATCACTGCTAAATTGGTGTCAATTCCATCGACTTTAACTCCATTAACCGTCTCTTGCGCAAGAACCACTTTCTCGTAGTTCTTTCTTGATTGCTTAACCGCTCTTTCCAATGGATTCACATCTCCAACCACTACTTCACCTACCACAAGACTACTACTACTCCTAGGACTTGATCCAAACACCAAACCCAATTGCGAAACCATATCTGAGGCCGAGATCGAATACATTTTCCCTGTTAAAAGAAGATTTATCACCATACAATTCTGTAAGATCAGGAAAATACAGTTTGCACAATATGTAATCAATGTTACCTTCTTTGGCTTTGTTTGTCCGGTCAAGCACTCTCGAGCTCGACATCTCTGCAAGCGTCTCAAGAATATGATCTCCACCAGGAAGCTGATCACAGAGACTGAACGGGAGAAGATTCTCGTAACGCACTGGGTTTGTGAAACCGAGTTCTTGAATGGCTTGCACACGCAAAATGCCGAGCACAGCTTTTGAGATAACTTCATCTTTAGCCACACCGGTGATGATCTTGAACTTGTTTATGTATTTGTGAACATACAATACTTCTCGGATTATAGCGAGCCAGTAATCTCGTCGCGTGTGGCCCTTGAGCTCGGGGAACTCCATTACTACTGGTTCTGGTCTACAAAAAAAGAGCCATTAAAATAAGTAACCGAGTCAGTAAGGTAAGAAATTGATACAGGACAGAGCTTTTCAGTGGACGTAATAAATCATTCCTTACAGGAAAATAGATTTGTAAGAGACGGCCTTATCGAAAAGCCGAGTGCCCCACGGACCGGTTAACTCGGGTTTAATGACTTGTTTCAGATCTTCAGATAGGCTATAACGCTTTGGTGTGTCGAAAGACACAACCTTTATGGCCTCAAAATAGAAAGAATGATCAGTCAGAATCAAGCGACCTGCATTTAACAATATTCAATTCAATCAACCGAATAGAGAGGAATTTACCAAATTCAATCATCCGCAGATAAAAACATACCTGGCCATGCAGATATTCCAATATGTTCAAGAACTGGTTGGGTAGTAACTGTTCCGTCGATCTCAAGAATCTTTTCTCCTTTTGATCGAACACCAGAAAGCAGAGATGACTCAGACTGGCTCTTCATCTTCTTTATTGCTCTAGACAGTGTTCCCGGATTTTAAAACTTCAGATTTCACTACGTTTTTCCTGACGATTGTTTCTAAGGATGAAAGCTTTTACCTTTCAAGTCCATACAAATACTTGTCATAAACAGAGAACTGAAGCCGAACACCATTTGATGAAGAAGTCAGCACCCCAAACAAATTTTCGCATATGATCACATCCGCTATGATTGGAACTGCTGGAGCAATCCGGGAAAAGGCTTCTAAACCCACGGTTGGATCTTCATCAACCTGTTTCCATGTTTTAAATAACATGATCAAGTCTTGAGTCAACGGATAGAGAACACAGAAATCAAAGTGCTTACACTGAGTAACGTCTGGCTAGCAGCAGAAGGGACCTCCCAAGCAACCATCATGTCAAAAGTTAAACGCCGAAAAGTTTTATCACTTAGATGGCCTGTTACTCCCACAGAGAGTGCAAGTGCCCTGAAACAGCAATACTCTAGAAAATTTCTTGCAAACATTGAAGGCTGCTTTACAGATTCAGACGCCTCCTGTTTGAAACTATCTTGTAGCTCGCTTACAGAAACACCAAGTATTCTGCATCAAATGTTTCCCATTACTGTATAGAACCAAACCTAAAGCTAATTTCAGCATCCAAATCCATTCCATAACCAATGATTCCATTAGCAATTTAGCATATCAAAAGCTAGCTTATTATGATCAAGACTTAAACTTTTTCATACAGGACTAAAGTCCTTATGAGCCCTTTAAAACCAATTCACACTGTATGAATTCAAACAAAGTAAGTAAAGATGAGTGATTCTTACTTTGAACACCTTCGAATAACCACATTTGCCACTGGAGAAAGCTCAGGTATCCAATTTGGTCCAGCAGATGGCGAATTCTCTATCTCTTCAATTTCTTCATCGAAAGAACTTTGCTTCCCAAGCAACCATTTTAATGAACTATCTTTGACCAGACCTTCTAGCACATCCCTGGTTTTGCTCGACATACTAGAAGATTTCCTCACCTGGTTTCTCTAAGGAGCTAAAATCGGCAAAATCAATCAAACAATTAGTCCAATCCCTAATTTTGTACAAACGATGGAAGCTAATCCAACAGATATACATAAACTGAGTCCCTAAATTCAAACTGCAGAGACTCGTCTCCGACTATGCTGTTTCTGATACTTCATTGATCAAAATCTAACCTTTAGTTGAAGTTTTAACATAGAGATCAGTCAGCTTAAATCAGAAGAAGAAGAAGAAGAAGAAGCAGTTTGACTAATTCGTGAATATTCTTAGCTCTTTCTACGAAGCTTTTATTGATCAGAGTCGATATTTTCTCAACGAACCCACCTAGAAATTAGCTAACTTCAAGCTTTAGATTGTTCCCCCACAAGCCATAAACGCTTCGTTTCTCCAATTATCAATCAAAAGTGTTGGGTTTTGAGCTCTTGGCTCCTCAAGATTCTGCCTTGATTTGGGGTTTATCGAAAAGTGACACACAAGAGAAGCGGAGAAAGTGAGACGGTAAGGATCTCTCCGAACCGGTGTCGTCTCTGTTGGTCTATTCGAGGAAATGATAAGATACGACCAGCAACACGTCAGCAAATTAAGTGGCTTTATTATTATCACGCCACGTCAGCTTCATTGTACGGCTCAGATTTGATCGAACGGCTTTCACATACTTACAATCTTATCCGTCCACGTTTCATGTTCGAATTCATGACCGTTAGATCATCCTTTATAAGGTCTCTTTACCCTCCTCCTCGAGCTCCTAGGGTTTTTTTTTTAGCGGATTAGCTTCAGTATCTATTGGCTTCTGCCTCAGGTGCGTTTCGCTCGGACGAATCATTTGCTCATTCTCGAATCTTCTCTTCTATTTATTTTCTATTGGATCTTTTCATTTTTAGTATTGTTTTTTTCCGCAGAATCCAGTATTGTGTACTCGACGGGTTTGCTTGTTCTCAATTTTGTCGTATTTCTGTGTAAATTTTGTATTTAATTGTTGCATTGATCGGTGATACAAGTGATATAGAAGATATACGATGAATTCCTGTTGTTTCACTGGGCATAAAGGTCTCTCGTCGGGTTTAGTCTTATGGAGTTCGATATCGTTCTTCTCTGGTAATGGTGTTAGTGATAGTGTGAGATGATTTGCAATCGAATACCTTTACTTAAAAGTGTAAACTTGTTTGTGATCAATGCTAAATTTAAGTGTTTTGGCTATGTTTGAGACTTGAGGGGCATTTTTGTTTTTGTGTTTCTCAGAGCTCTAATTAAGGTTTTGGGAGGTTGCATTTGAGGGACAAGATGTTTTCGGCTCAGCATAAAATTCACAAGGATAAGGGTGTGGAACTTTCTGAATTGGATGAGCAAGTTGCTCAGGTTTGATCTTTATACTTATTTTTTTTTGCATTATGTTTCCTTTATAATTGGTGAAAGTTTGGAGTTTCTGATACCTTGTATATCTCTGTTTATTTTCTTAGGCTTTCTTTGATTTGGAGAACACCAACCACGAGTTGAAAAGTGAGTTGAAGGATTTATATGTCAACTCGGCCCTGTGAGTGAATATTTTTTCTGTTAATGATTGGATGGTTTGGTCTCCACTGTGTTACTCTAAGGAAGGAAAAAAAAAACGAAAATTCAATCTCTCTTTTTCTTTCTTTTTGTAGTCAAGTTGATGTTTCTGGAGGACGCAAGGCAATTGTTATCAATGTTCCTTACAGACTGAGAAAGGCTTACAGGAAAATCCATGTTAGGCTTGTTCGTGAACTTGAGAAGAAGTTCAGCGGAAAGGTGATTCTTTATCCTGTTCCTGTGCCTGTCAGCTAGTGTTTTGTTGAATTTCTTGATTCTTCATGGTTTGATTGAATGATTGATGCAACTCTAGATTGTCTTAGGTATGTGGTTGTATTGAGTAAAGAACCTTTCAATCCGTTTTCAGTGGATTCACCAATGTAGTTTTGAGTTGTTGCGCAACCAATTAGCTTCTTGTTATTTATCTTTGTCTCTCTATCTGGCCCTGCCTTTTAGGATGTGATCCTCATCGCAACAAGGAGGATTGTGAGGCCACCAAAGAAGGGCTCAGCTGCAAAGAGACCACGCAACCGCACTCTGACCTCAGTCCATGAAGCCATTCTTGATGATGTGGTCTTACCCGCTGAGATTGTTGGGAAGCGAACAAGGTACAGGCTTGACGGCACCAAAATCATGAAGGTAAGACAATTCCAAAGATCATATTGATCCTCCTATAACCTATTATAATTACACAAAGACCATCCACATATTTTGTTAAACTTTCTGTTAATCTAATAAATGGAATGAAATGTATTTGTAGGTCTTCTTGGACCTGAAGGAAAGGAACAACACAGAGTACAAGCTCGAGGCTTTCTCTGCTGTTTACAAGAAGCTGACTGGCAAAGATGTCGTCTTTGAGTTTCCCATCACTGAGGCCTAAGAGATGAATCGAAAACTTGGGAGAATCTGTTGTGATCTCAGATATTTAAGTCCTTTTTTTTTTTTTTTTTTTGAAGACATTGATTGGACTTCTGAATATGTGTACAATCGTCAATAGTTTGTCAGTGGCTTTGAGGTTTGCTGGGCAAAATGAAGGACAAAATCCGAGCTGTCTTAAAATTTGTTTTTTGGTTATGTTTTGCGTTATAACTAATTTGATGATCTCTCAACAATGGAAAAAAATATGTTACAAAGCAAACTTAAAACCTATTAAAAAAGGGAAATCAATATAAAACCAAAACCTAACAGAAATGGAAAAGCAACACACTTGATAATGAGATACAACTTAAGGAAAAAGATGACAATTATTTTCGTAATGGTTTTCATTAGTGGGAATATGTTTCCTTTCTACTTTCCAACTAATTAGTTAGTTGAGTTCTTAGATTTTGTATTTAAACATCACCAAGCTTTAATAGAAGAGGAGAAGAGAAAATTGCAGTAACTTGTTTTAAGTTTTTTGAGAGCCAAAGTGTTTTTGTGTTCTTGTCTTAATCAACATTGATTATCCCATAACTGGGACCTATCACTTGACTTGGGAGAAACAGATGAAAAAAATAAGGGAGAGAGTTTGGTAGGGCAAACTAAACCCACA
Source organism: Kernera saxatilis (assembly GCA_900406395.1). NCBI lineage: Eukaryota > Viridiplantae > Streptophyta > Magnoliopsida > Brassicales > Brassicaceae > Kernera > Kernera saxatilis. The sequence goes on from OVAY01000598.1 coordinate 11,530, forward strand.
AGTAAATTTGATAAACCAAAGTCTTCAAATTAGATCAACGTACGTAGACATGATGAGATGTTCACCGGGACGGGTAAATTCATCGTCTTTGCGTAGCCAAATATTCATCATACGTAAAGAGTTGATAACTACTCTTGATAAGAAACTATAAGAGCACGTTTCTACTTTTGCGGAACGTGATGACATCCTATATTATTAGTCAATGTCCTCAAAGATCCCTATATCGTACATAGACGCGATATAGTTCTTGAATAGTCCACCGGGACGGGTAAATTCGTCATCTGTTACGTAGCTAACATTAATTGTACGTAAACAGGTGAGGACTGCCTTTAGAAACTGGTGTGGCACATTGATTGGCTTCAAAAACTCATCATTCATCATCTTATCACCGTCTGCAACCAATTGTCCAAGCTCTCTAAAAGCTTCTTCTTCGGTAACTCCATATTGCTTCATATAACAGTTGATCGAGTTTGTCACATATCCTCTGCTCATGTCATCCTAATCATGTCACGTACGTGTTAAGTCTGATTTATCAAATCCAAAAACTAATTCAAATAGTGAGAAAATATTTCCCTACCTCATAGCCAAACATATCGTTCAACACTCGTATTTTTGTGGATAATAATCTAACGAGTTTATCTCTCGATTTCAACCAGTCATAAGCTTCTTCTTTCTCGGAAATATTTTCCATAGCCATTAAAACACCTGCCAAGCTAAAATACACAGCGACCTCGACTTCAGCAACATCTCAGTACTCTTCAAAACTAGGCAAGTGACCCACTGCCGCCCATCTGGCGAGTTGGAGGTTGACTCTCACTATTCGCTTGCACTGCAATGGCTCAAAAGCTTAAAACATTTTACTATTATCTTCTACCAAAAGTGTAAACGTATCAAAAACTAAATTATTGAATACTTTGATTGCTTACGTCTTCAATTGTTGCTTTCAAGCTGTAAGATCCTCCTAATTCTGACCCTAGTTCTCTTTCAAACTCTTTGAATGTATCAAATACAAATTTAACCACAAATTTCAAATAATCTTGTTCTCCATCCATGGCATGATGATCATCGGGATCCCACCTACATTATGTGTGTAGTCATCAACGATTTTCTTCTTGTTTCAATGCGGACTCAAGCTACTTTGATAATACATATGTATAGTGTACCTTTCGATTGTATTGGCGAGGCTTTCGACCTCACGAAGAGAAGCATATCTGTCACACGTATCATCTAGAATTATTTGAATCGTGTACAACTTAGTTAGCACAATCCTCACACGCGAGTATTTTGGCTCAAAGTATGCTAGCGAAGCGAGGTGCATTTCCATGAATCTGTCTCTGTAGTAAGGTGGCAACTTAGACTCAAAGTCTTGTTCCTTGTACCATCTTGCATCCAAACATTAGAATTATTATGTCAAGCTCCAAAAGGTAGATATATAAATACTAGTATATAATTGTTGAGGAGATTAATTAATTACATACTTTGAAAGGATTTTGAGTTCTTGAAGGTAATGTAGCTGTAGGAATTTGAAACTGAGCTTGGCAAACTTGAGTAGCGTCTTGTCGCAATCTTCTTCTTCTTCGTAAAACTGGATATATTGCATTGCGACTAATATCTCCATGTTCTTATGCTGCGGTTGATCCAAAGCATTTCGTATATGCCTTAAGAGATTAGGTTTGCATGTCCCACTTGCAACTAACGACTCCAAGTTACTCAATGCGAAGGTCAAGGCTTCATCCAATATATAATCTGTAGTCGTCCCCATGTGAGCTGCTTCATACAAGCTCAGGATACCCTTAGCATCTCCGGTAAGAGATTCCTTAAATTTTCCATTGTCCCCTTTGAATCTCTTAAAAACATCTATTGGCCAAAAATGAATTACCTTTTGTTATACATACGAATCAAATAATAACAAACACTTTTATGTACGGACATCAATCATCCAGGTCATCATCTCAAGTTATTTGTAGACCAATTTTTTACTAAACGTAATGTGAAAGATTTTTCTTTTAGTGAAATAGAGACCTATTATATAGACATATATTAAAAACTTTTAATTCGCGGTCATGTTCAAATGTTATAGTTGCACATGTTTGATAACAAACCTAGCTAGAGAATCCTTACCAGAAGAAATGTTATGACCATATGTCCTGAACACGAAGAAGATGACGGAAACTGTGTACAAATCATCTTCATCCGCCATCATCTCGTCTATATTTTTGAAACTCTCTCTGATATTCTCCTCGATCTCATCCTCAAAATGATACGCAAGACCAAGGGTCACGAGCAAATATATAAAAATGATTTTCTTCTTGCTGGACTCGATGCCTTTGGAAGACATGAACATTTCCTTCACGTGTGGCTTTAGTGCCTCTATCTCTCTCCCAAGCGCATCCATTTCCTTAAAAAGTAAGATATGTAAACATGACAATTCAAATCCTCTACATCTATATATATATATATAGAGAGAATGAAAGAGACTTACTGAGAAATCAACATGAGCAGAGAGGAATTGATGACCCCATTCAGAAGAAGCCAACTTCTTGAACTTGCGATTACTTTCTTCATCGACACAAGTCAGAGTATTAGTAGTGGCTTTTAATGGAAGCTTTGGAGGCTTACCGGGAAATAACGTCAGTGGAAAGCGAGAGAGTTTGCATGTCGGAAATAAATTGGTTTGAGAAGGAATAGAGAGTTTAAGTCCAACAACTCTTATGGCTTCCATGTTCACCACCACTGATATGAGAATCCAGGCTTCGCCACCAAATTTATAGGCAAGTGTAAATATCACCGGACCAAAAATCAATAAACTCTCAACATTGAATCATATTTTATTGTTATTTTTTTGAAGTTGGTAGGTAAGCAGATTTTGGCCTCGTTTATCATGTAAATTTTAATTAATTTACGATTTTTATTGGCACGTGACCTCACATGGCAGACACTTGCTACAGTTATTAGGAATCTATTTGTCGTCTCGCATGGCAGACACTTGCCAGATCTATAGTTAATATCATAGCTTTATCTCTCTCAACTAAAATGACTTTCTGGCGCCATCTTTATAAAAAGATTTAAGGTGAATAACCGGTAAATATCTAAAAATTATTTGGATATGGTTCGGATATTTATTATTTAAAATATCTAAAATATATTAAAAAAATAAAAATATATTTGAATATATATCTGAAAATTTGAAAATATATTCGAAAACTCAAAAAAAAAAATATTTATTCGAAATATCGAAAATTTATTCATAATACCAAAAAATAACTAATACATTTTAATAATTTCGGGTTTGATTGAACGATTGATGCAACTCTAGATTTTTTAGGTATGTGGTTGTATTGAGTAAAGAACCTTTCAATCCGTTTTCAGTGGACTCACCAATGTAATTTTGAGTCGTTGCGCAACCAATTAGCTTCTTGTTATTTATCTTTGTCTTTCTCTCTGGCCCTATCCTTAGGATGTGATCCTCATTGCTACAAGGAGGATTGTGAGGCCACCAAAGAAGGGCTCAGCTGCAAAGAGACCACGCAACCGCACTCTGACCTCAGTCCATGAAGCCATTCTTGATGATGTGGTCTTACCCGCAGACATTGTTGGGAAGCGAACAAGGTACGGGCTTGACGGCACCAAAATCATGAAGGTAAGTAAATTCCGAAGATCATTATTGATCCTCCTATTTCACAAAGATCATCCACAGATTTTGTTAACTTTCTGTTGATCTAATAAACGGAATTGAATGTGTTTTGAAGGTCTTCTTGGACCTGAAGGAAAGGAACAACACAGAGTACAAGCTCGAGGCTTTCTCTGCTGTTTACAAGAAGCTGACCGGAAAAGATTTTGTCTTTGAGTTTCCCATCACTGAGGCCTAAGGGATGAAATGAAACTTGAGAATCTGTTGTGATCTCAGCTATTTAAGTCTTTTTTTTGTTACTTTTAAGGTGTCAAAGACGATGATTTTACATCTGAAAATGTGTACAATCGCCAAATTTTGTTGGTAGCTCCGTAGCTTTGAGTTTAAATATGTTTTGTGTTATAACTAATTTGTCTTAGGTGGTCGACACTGCCTTTGCACCTTCATAATGGTTTTGCACGCTCTAGCATCGTCTTGGAGACTTTTGTTTTAGAAAACAATAGACGGGACAGAGTTCATGTTGTTAATGGCGGCAAGGTTGTTTTGGTAAGCAATGCTTGGTGGAGGCATGATCATCGTAACTTATTCAAATCAAATCTGCTCTCTCAACAATGGAAGCGAGAGAGCTATTTATCAAGACACAACTTGGGAAGAAAACCCTTTAAGGCTTTAACAGAAAGAAAAAAAAAGACAACACATTGAAAACAACAAAAGAACAATAAAAGGAAAGCAACAGAAAGCAATTACTTGGAGAACATGTGAAAACACCCAAAGACATGTTCTCCTAAAATGCACGGGAGAGACTTTTGTAGCAAAGCTAAACCGAGACCGAAAACCACAAGTAGTTTGGATAAACCAATGTCCTTAAATTAGATCGACGTACATAGACATGATACGGTTCTTGAGATGTTTAGCGGGACGGGTAAATCCATCTTCCTTGTCGTAGCAAACATTAATCGCGCGTAGAGTGTCCATGACTACCTTTAGAACCTGGTCTGGCACATTGATTGGCTTCAAAAACTCCTCGTTCATCATCTTATCAACGTCTGCAACCAATTTTCCAAGCTCTCTAAAAGCTTCTTCTTCGGTAACTTCATATTGCTTCTTATAACAGTTGATCGAGTTTGTCACATATCCTCTGCTCATGTCATCCTAATCATGCCACGTGTTAAGTTTGATCATCATAACAACGTAACATATGATTATCTAAAAAGGTGGGGAAAATGTTCATACCTCAAAGCCAAACATATCATCTACCACTCGTGCTTTCGTCGACATTGCTCTAACGAGTGTGTCTCTAGATTTCAACCATTCATAAGCTTCTTTCTTGCAGATATTGTCCATAGCCATCAAAATACCTGTCAAAGTAAAATATACAGCGATCTCGACTCCAGCAACATCTAGGTACTCATCAAAGCTAGGCAAGTGACCCGCTCTTGCCCATTTGGCGAGTTGAAGGTTGGCTCTCATCATTCCCTTGCACTATAATGGCTCAAATGTGTAATAAACATGTACTTACAATTAGTATGTTCTCCAAAAATCACTTAGGATTTGATTATTGAATAATTTTATTGCTCACGTCTTCAATTGTAGCTTCCATGATGTAAGATCCTCCTATTTCTGACCCCACTTCTCTTTCAAACTCTTGGAATGTATTGAATATAAATTTAACCACAGATTTCATATAATCTGGTTGTCCATCCATGGCATGGTGATCGAGATCCCACCTACATTAATTATCAATATGTATAATTATAATCGTCATCATTTTTTTTCCCCTGGGATGTTATGTAAAATTCCATATTTATGTTAAGAAATTTGAAAAATAGTCAATGTTTTTATTCTTTTGAAAACTAACTCTTTTTGATGTAGTGAGACATTTATGGCTCTATTAGTATTTATAAACTACATACAGACTATTATGAAACGATAGTAATTTCTATTAAAAATAAAGATGGCTTGAATTTATTTAATTAACAAAATAGTTTAGCTAAACAAAGTGATATGAGGAACGGTATGAAATAATTATTTGTCTTACTCCAAAATAAAAAAGACAATTGAGCATGACAGAATTAGGTCCGTTAGTTCTTGCAAATTGCAATGTGAGCTATATAATTTTGCCATAGATCTTATATTTGCGGCTTTTGTATCGAAACAACTAATTTAAATTATTATTTTAATTGTTCTGAAAATGTTTTATGGTTTACGGACAAATAATGGTTATAAAGGAAAGTTTTTTTTTTTCTGCTAAAAATAAAGGAAAGTTTATGGCGATAAAAATGGATATTAGTAAAGTCTAAGATCACATTGAATGGTTATGAGGGATTGATAGTTTAGATTTTGAGATAGATTGTTTGAAATTAATTTAGATTTCGTAATTCATTATGGATTGATCCTCTTCTCCAATCTTCCAAATGAATTATGTCTACTACGTGACTATTTCACTTTTTTTCCTTTCTTTTATTTCTCGTAATAAACTCTTGGGCGGATTATTTAGCTTGATCAACTGAAATTACATTTACAAATACTATTGTTACAAATCAGATTTACTCTAGATTGGGTTGCCAATCAGAGAGTTCTCTAGCTGAAAAAAAAAATCTATTTTCAAATTTAGATTTTTTCAGTTGTTTTTTATTTATTTTGAGTTATACCAATTTCTATTATTGACATTATGTCAAAAAAAATTTTACTATTTTCAAATGAAAAAAGTGTTATTGACCAAAAAAAATTTACTAACATTTTTGGTATTATTTTTTAGGTTTTCCCAATTATCCTAATATTAAATATTTATTTATTAATAACTTTGATCAATTTAGAAATTATATATTAAAATTATATTTGTTATTCTCATAACAATAGGAAAATTAAAATTTGCATTTAAAATTATTCAAGGTATCAATATATATTAAAAATATATTTGTTATTCTTTTTTTTTTCATCTAAATATTATATTGATAACCAAAGAAAATACAAAGGTGAGATTCGGTTATGTTACACAGAAGTCAAACCAAAACCCTAGAGAAAAAAAGCCATAAAAGATAGAGCAATTCTAAAAAATACCACATTTTTAAGTTTTGTTTAAAAAAATACCATAGCAAAACTTTTTTTCCAAAAATACCACAATTAGTTTTAGTTTCCAAAAATACCACAAAACTAAAAATTAACTTTAAACCTTCAAAACTAAATCCTAACCCCCAAAACTAAACTCTAACCCCTCAAACCTAAACCCTAAACCCAAATTAGTGAACCCAAATAAAAAAAAAATTAAATTCTAAACCTTGAAAATTTGGTTTTAGTTTTGTGGTATTTTTGTAAACAAAAGTATAATTGTGGTACTTTTGGAAAAAAAATTTTGTGTTGGTATTTTTAGAAAAAAAACTTAAAAATGTGGTATTTGAAAGAATTACTCTAAAAGCTATTTGTTATTCTTATCACCCATGTTTTTTTTTTAATTGCAGACTCAAGCTACTTTAATACTTCATCAGTTTCAGTGTCGTTGTAGGATTATTTTATGTTTCAAAATAAATATCGTTATTAGGAATATAGAAAATGTACCTTTCGAGGGTATTGGCGAGGATTTCGACCTCACGAAGAGAAGCATATCTGTCACACGTATCATCTAGAATTATTTGAATCGTGTACAACTTAGTCAGCATGATCCTCACACGTGAATATTTTGGCTCGATGTAAGCTAGCGTAGCGAAGTTCAATTCCACGAATCTGTCTCTGTAGTAAGGTGGCAACTTAGATTCAAAGTCTTGTTCCTTGTACCATCTTGCATCCAAACATTAGAATAATTATGTCAAGCTCCAAAAGGTAGGTAGATATACTAAATACTAGTAATTATGAGGAGATTAATTACATACTCCGAAAGGATCTTGAGTTCTTGAAGGTAATTTAGCTGTAGGAATTTGAAGTTAAGCTTGGCAAATTTTAGTAGCGTCTTGTCGCAATCTTCTTCTTGTTCGTATAACTGGATATATTCCTTTGCGACTAATATCTCCATGTTCTTATGCTGCGGTAGGCCCAAAGCATATCGTATACGCCTTGAGAGATTAGGCTTGCATGTCCCATTTGCAACTAACGACTCCAAGTAACTGGATGCGAAGGTCAAGGCTTCATCTAATATATAATCTTTCGTCGTCCCCATGTGAGCTGCTTCATACAAGCTCAGGATACCCTTAGCATCTTTAGTAAGAGATTCCTTAAATTCTCCATTATCCCCTTTGAATCTCTTAATAACATCTGTTCACCAAAATGAATAACCTTTTGCTATACACACGAATCACATAATAACGTAGTAAACACTTGTTTGCTCACAAGCCTTATAACCAGAGACTCCTTACCAGAAGAAATGTTGTGACCATATGTCCTCAAAACCCAGAAGATGACGGAAACTGTGTACAAATCATTTTCATCCGCCATCATCTCCTCTCTCTTTTTGAAACAATCTTTTATACTCTCCTTGATCTCATCCTCAAAATGATACGCGAGACCAAGGGTCACGAGCAAATATATAAAAAGGATTTTCTTCTTGCTCGACTCAATGCCTTTGAAAGACATGAACATTTCCCTCACTTGTGGCTTTTGTGCCTCTATCTCTCTCCCAAGCGCATCCATTTCCTTAAAAAAAACAAGATATATAAACATGCATGCCATCAAATCCTCTACATCTATATATATATATAGAGAGAGAGAGAAAGAGACTTACTGAGAAATCAACAACTTGAGCCGAGATGAATTGATGACGCCATTCAGAAGGGGCCAACTTCTTGAACTTGCGATTATTTTCTTCATCTTCACAAGCCAGAGTGTTAGTAGTGGCCTTCAATGGAACAAGCTTTGGAGGCTTACTGGAAAATGACGTCAGTGGAAAGCGAGAGAGCTTGCATGTCGGAAATAAATTGGTTTGAGAAGGAATAGAGAGTTTAAGTCCAACAACTCTTATGGCTTCCATGTTCACCACCACCAATGATATGGCAATCCAGGCTTCACCACCAAATTTATAGACAGTGTAAATATCACGACCAAAAATCAATAACTTAACATTTTTTTTTTGACAACATGCATTAATTATTAGGAGATATTCATCATATCTCCTAATATTAATAAATTAAGTAAATGGTTTAGTTAACCAAACCGGAACAACATAGTTTGCATAACAAAAATCAGATATTCGAGATCTAGCACTATGTGCCAGTAAAACCTGCTTTAGCAATGAAAATAAGAAAAAGAGAATGATAGAAAACGGAGTTGAGAAGACGCCCCTAGAATTCAACCCCCCTAGAGTTCACCGCAACACATAAAAAATGTTTGATCTTTGTTGGCCCATTTATCTTCCATGCATGTGATTGGAAAGGAGTAATATATCGTCGGGCGTTGTAAAATATGATAAAAATGTCTCTCATTGTAGGCTACCTAATAATCCGATTTGACGGTTATATTTGTCATTTTTAGTGTCCTTCTTATACATTCTCCAAATTAGTGGGAACTTTTTGCCGGATCAAAAAGTTCATTGAGCATAGTGGTATTCTATTTCATTGTTTTCGGGTCAATCATATGATTTATCATCTTAACTACATAATTTTTTTAAAAATATTAATTGATTTAATGTATTTGTTGTTTGACAACATAATAGTAAAAATTAAATATAAAATTATTGTTTAATATAAACTTGGTTTTTCTATATTATCCTTAATCTCTCTTTTTTTTTAAAGCATTAGATTTTAGTAGATTTTGTAATGACACTCAATATAAATATAAATATAAGAAAAATAAATGTTTTTTTTTTAAATTAGTCTTTTCTTTTAAATATATAGTAGATCTCCAAAGTTGTATCATATCTTATTTTTTGTTTTTAAGTTGGTAGATAAGCAAATTTTAACCTCGTTATAATGTAAAATTTTAATCAATTTACGATTTTTATGGCTGTGGTCTCACATGGCAGACATTTTGATCTATTTGTCATCATATATTTGGTCTCACATGGCAGACACTGGCTACAAGTACTAGGAATCTTTTGATTTGTCTTTTCCTTTCGACCACTTTTATTTCCACTCGTTCATATAGTGGCAATAAGAATGATTATCATCAAAATTAATATAAAATCTAAATATTTAATAATAATTAAAAAATTCAAATATTTGAAACATTATCATGTCGCTTTATTTTGTGGTCAAGGTGGAGCACTAGGATAATCGTCCGACCCGGTTGCTCCAACCGTCATATATCCAAGCCGCGGAATTCTGCGACCTTTCGATGGCGGCTCTGAAAATATAAAAATTGTTTTATAAATTCTAATAAAATATAACATCCTAAAATTCGCAATTCGAAAAATCGTAATAAAAATCACAAATCTAACAACATACGAATCCTAAAATCTAGAATTCTAAAAACTAAACTAATTCTAACCACCTAAAATTCACAAATATATAATTCCAAAACCTAACCTAAACTAAATCTAACCCCTAAAATCGCAAATCTAAAATTCCAAAACTTAAACTATACTTATCTAATTAACAAACTAAAATCACAAATTTAATGAAAAAACTAACATGATTTTTTTGGTATCAACTAACATGATTTGGTACAGTAAAGAGAGAAAATGAGGTGTCAACCACAAGGACGACTTCAAAGAAATGATCAATCAGACCTAAGTAATCAATTCTATTTTGTTGCAAAGGATTGTGATCAGAAATCCTATATACCATTCTTTTCGGAGTTTATCGACATTACCGTGATCCAAAGGTGTTTGTTAAATGTGGTTTGTTCTGATTCAGCTTTCAGGTGGTTAACCGAAGAAGTTTGAAGAGGGAGAAGCCGGTTTGGTATTGTTGATTTGAACCGGAGAGAATAAGAAGAGATCAAAACCTCTAGTCGCGAAAGAGGTTTTGCTGTTAGATCGAAAAAAGAGTTTATATTGCGCACTCTCTCTCTTCTCTATTCTCATTCGCATAAAAATCAATTGGAGATTTTCTTTGTAACTCCATTGATGAACTTGGCTCTGTTCTTGAGCTGTATCTTCTTCTTATAGTGGATTTCCGAGTTGAATCGGCCCCGACGTAGACTTAGTCACATCGACTAAGTTGAACCGGGTGAAAATCGTGTGTGTGTTTACTTGTTTTCATTCTTGTTCGTGTTTCTTTGATTCAACATCGAAATCGAGTCTGAGAGTTGTGAGTTTGTGAGATTGTGATTCGTGAGAGGTGAGTTCGAATCGTAACAGTGTTGTTTGTTCCAAACTCGAGAGTAGCGAATGCAACATACCTAGTCTGCATACAATTGTCAAACAGTCATCTCATACGGCAAACCAAAACCAGCTAACAGTTTATATAGCTTGTTGAAAGATTATTTTCAGGTAAATGTTTCTCACAAAATTAGTTATCGTATCCACACAATCCTCGGTTTTATTGAAACATGTATTTACAACAAAGAGACACTAATTGGATCATAGAAGAAAGTAAAGATAAATTGGGAAAGAACGGTTATAAGAAGCATTTTTGAAAGAGAACAACAGAGCTGCCAGAGGTCTGCGCTAGATTGGTGTTATGTATGCCTTAGGTTTGCTAGAGGTCTGTCTTAGTTCTACCTCACATCTGTCTCAGGGTTGCTATTGCATGCTTCGTATTTGTGGAGAAAGATCCCACATCGGAAGTTGAAAAGGACATTGAGTAATATATAAGGGATATGGGCCAATCCATTCTTTGCCAATTGGTTTTGAGCTGGAAACCCATAGAACTTAACATGGTATCAGTACCCGAACACATGCAGGCCCATTAATCCGGCCCGGAAAGTGGCCCGATCAACCCCACTAATTGATGGCCCAAAAAGAAGGTTCAATTCCGTCAAAATAGCTAGAAGAGCATTATCTCGAAGGAGCGTGATGGATTCTGTCGAAATTAATGGCTAGAAGAATCATTATCTCGAGGGGGCATGTGGAGAAAGATCGCACATCGGAAGTTGAAAGTGACATTGAGTAATATATAAGGGATATGAGCCAATCCACTATTTGCCAATTGATTTTGAGCTGAAAACCCATAGAACTAACAATATTAAACAAACTTACATATTTTTATCTACCTATCTTTTAAATTTTGTTCTCTCATACTAACAATAGACTAGATTATCCTAATGATCAGTTTTCGCTGAATTTAATGATCATGTTTCCAACTTCCAAAAGACTTAGAGCTTAATTAATCGATCATACAATGAAAACATGACTATAACAAAACAAATACTAATACTGTAGGACGTAATGTACAAAAGATGTGGCAGTTGACGAACAAGAACATATACAAAATAAAAATGTAAAACCTAAACCCAACTGATGAGATCAGATGATGAGATTTTTTTTACTTTTTCCTTATGAATAGTATCGTCATCACATTAGTTTCTCATTTTAGACCATTCTAGATAATTTTTTTCTATATTTTCTCATTCAATATCTTCTCATCCATTTATATATGGATCAGATCCTCCAAGATCAGAGAAAAGTAACTACAAGACAATTTACTTAAAGGTGGACTACAAAAGTACATATCACTTAGCTAAGTGTCTGAGGAATATATGGTCATCACACCAATTAATTTTGAGAGATTAGGCCACATAACTATAAAATGAAAACTTTAATTATATTCATTTTGTATAGTATAGTCCTTCATATATTTTACATAATTACGACGAAAATGCTCCTTTGTTATATTCATTCTCCATCTATCCTTTTCTTTTATTTTATTTTTGCATAAAGAATTTGTTTTTCCAATCGCATTTTTTTTTTAATTTGTTTTGAAACAAAAAGTTGATGTATCCGGAGAACGCAATGCAGTTGTTATCAATGTTCCTTGCAGATGGAAAAAAGCTGAAAATCCATGTTAGACTTGTTTGTGAACTTGACAAAAAAGTTCAACGGAAAGATGTTTCTTTCATCTATTTTTGTTCATGTCATTGTTTTGTTTAGTTTGGTGATTTTTGACTTCTTGATTGAATGATTGATGTAACTCTAGATTATGTAGTTTCTCTTTTCCGTGGATTAACCAATGTAGTTTTGATGCACAACCGATTAGCTGCTTGTCGATCTAACTAGCTCCAAAGGGTCTCTAATATCAAACTGGTGAAATTATTGGGAGATCGTCAAGATCGACTGTATCGAGATCATCGACCTTATCGAGATCAAAGAAAGATTTAGAAGATTATGGATATTCAAAAATTTACTTTTATCTTGAAGATATTATTTACATCATGTTTATCTTAATTTCGAAAATTAAGTTTACTATATTTCTATATAAGTCGATGATCTTTGTAACATCATGATCATGATAGTCTAATAATAAGTTTTCCTAAACACTACTTTTGTGTTTTTACTCTCGTTAGTTAATCAGAAACAATAACGCGAGTGTACGTAACATTGAACTCTTAGAAATTGTGTTAGCCAAAACATTCATGTCATTTAATATATGACTTAAAAATCTGTAAAAGTATTGCAATAGGACTTTTCTCGAATAAACAAAAGAATGCCATGCTGGAGACTTCCGTGGACACGTTAGATTAGGAAGTATTTTCTTATTTCCTAACTACTTCTACTTGTGTTGGGTTTTGAGACTTATATAGAGGTTTAGGACTTGTAGACATTCATTCACACATTAATGAAGATGAAACTTAAGACAAAAAGTTATTGACCTCAAATCATTTTTTTCTCTCTATTCTAACTTTTTAATGAATTCATCTAAGTTCTACTTGAGATTTCACAACAATTTACAAATCAGTTAAATTCTCAAAGAATGCTCGGAAGTATGGAAAACAAGAGTTTCCTCTGTTTGTTTTGTTTTGTTTTCTTTTATAAATTCAAATAAAAAGCTGATCTCTTAACAACGGAAGAGAGAACTATTTATGAAGACACAATTTAAAACCTAGCTACTAAGAAAGGAAAAGAAATACAAAACCAAAACCTAACCACAAAAAGGAAAGCAACACAAAACGTCATGTTCAAATGTCTACATTAACGTCATGTATAAAACCTATCATGATGCCGATGGATGGGGATCACTTTCTCTACCAATTTCAACATCGGCGCCACCACCAAAACTAGCCTCATGTTCTTTTGATGCTGAAGTATGCCGTATGCGTAGCGGAACTCTCTGATTTATGTGGCTTCGAACTGTTTGTGGCGAGATTAATCTTGGTCAATAAATCTTATGGAGGCACAAGCGAAGGAAGCATCAAGAGTTGACTGCCGGAAAGAGAGTATTTTGGTTGATGTTTTGTCGTGCTAAGAATTGGAATATCCCCGTTTCTGGAAAAATGGTGGTGACATGCATGTATAAAAAATAATTTAAGAAAACTGATTTGAGTACCTGTATTATTGAAGTACACTTATTTTTTTTGTATTTCGATCTGACGGATGATCTACTAGAAAATAAATTTCAATACCGTGCGAGTGACAACAAAACACAAAGAAAAAAAATAAGTGATATTTTACAAAACCAGTCAACAAATTTTCTAAGTTTCTTGTAATATTGCACCAACCATCAAAAGAGAGTGAACAGACGATAGCAATCGGAGCGATACATGAATATGAAGCAACGTGGCCTAACCATTACTCCTCTCCAACGTCTTCATGAAGCTAATTCGTTTATTATTATTTTATGTAATATCATAATTATAGTTGTGTCAGCTTAGTTATAATTTCGAGAAAAAAATATCTCATCAGTGTACGTGCATCTTTCACCGAACGTATCTCAAAGCGGTTGAATTCTGCGCTAGTGCTAAGATATATGGACCGAAACTTCCATTAACAAAAAAAAAAAAATGTTTGAACTCTTGATCCAATAACCTTTTGTTAAGCCTTTCATTAGTAATTCCCTTCCAAAGCAGAAACTTTTAAATTGAGAAAAAAAAAATTATGGCCTTTTATTATAAATATTTCACATGATCGCAACCTGAAAACAAGTGGTCCCGAGAAAGGAGAAATTTTTAAGAGCAATTGTATTATATAATAGAAAAATGAGTTATAATTAGCTATCTAACATAATTAAAATACAAATTAGGTAACTAATAATATGATATATTTAAATGACTATAATACCATTCAATTCAAATTTGCAAAAGTAACTAACACAATATTTTTAAATTTAATTTGTTTTTTTTCTCTCATTTACTACGATCCATATCCACGATATATATATATATATATATTTTTTTTCTCTATCATCTTTCCCAATAATCTTATTTTCTCTTTCTTCTTCTCCTCCATTAAACATATATACAAACGAAAAAATCTTCCCTCCATTAAACCTGCAAAAAGAAATTCAACATCAATTCATGATAACAAAGCAATAACGGCTCAAGCAATTTGTGGTAATCAAAGCAATTTGTGGTAATCAAAGCAATTTGTGGCTTTCTCTCTCCTCTATCTCTTCTCCCGCAAAGCGCTAAAAACTCTCTCCATCATCGCTTGTTGCAGATTTGGGGCCGACGGCCGGTGGCTCCCTTAGCATCGGCGTCTGTCTCACCCTCTATTGCTCTATTCTCTGTGGTCTTTAGGCGCTTTTCTTTTATCTTCTCGCGGTTGGGTGGAGTAGATCTCGCTAGATCTGGTTTGTGGATTCGTTGCGGTTGCTCGGCAGCGAGCTGAGCTCTTCGGAGCACCGAGAGCGGTGCGGGAAACTCCAATCGTTTGCTCCGGCCACGAACCATGATTGATGCAGAGGAGGTTTTTGAGAAACATGTTACGGCTACCGTCACAAAGAGAATCGTTGAGGTATGTTAACTACGTTCGAAATTAGGTAACTATAAACTGAAAATAGATAACTATGCTATGAAAATAGTTAACTATGAATTATCATATGTAACTATTTTCTGAACATAGTTAACTATGTTTTAACTATGTTTTTAAATTAAGTAACTATTACAACAACGTTATAACTTAGTTAACTATTATAATTGATTTTATAAATTTCATATCTATTACTGTGTAAAATTATATTGAACTATTACTCTGTTATAGTTAACTATTCTTTTTTATAATGAACTATTACTGTGTAATAATTAACTATAGTCAATATACATTGCATATAATAGCTAATGGACAATCAAATAAGTTGATCTTCTGTTATAGCTTTTTTTTTTTTTTTCTTCTGTTATAGTTAACTATATAAAATCATAGCGAACTATTATTATGTTATAGCAACATGTTTTTGTAGTATAATGAATAATGAATTATTCATGTGTTATAGCTAACTATTTATCTGTGTTTTCATTTTTTCTAGAAACATATGATAAAGGATGTTAGCCTTATGGATTCTTCAACGAAGAGTGTGAAAAATGTTGGACCACTTATTCCTCTCTTGCTAATATTATGCTTTTTGCTTTTTGTTTTTTTATAGAGATGATGTCATGTTTCTACTTTTTAAGAGAGAAGTTATATTAGTTAAAAGGAAATTTGATCATCTTTTTATTCTCTTTGCTAGTTACTTAAAATTGTTTTTATACATGTTATTTTCTACATTTTATCCCATAAAAATAATATTTCACTAATTCACCCATTTTTTAAAATATATTTTTTTTATATAGAAGAGGATGGAATTATTGGTTCCCGCAAGCTTGAAAACGAAAACAAAGTGGAAAATACCACTATAAAGAGCTATGTCCCTATATTATCGGAGTTCGGAAACAGATTATTGCTCACTATCATTATTTTTTTTTTTTTTGTCAACTATCATTATTTTACTAGAAAAGAAAACAAGGACAAAAGTCAAAGATCAACGTACATTTATAGACATACGTGATATAGTTCTTGAATATTGCACCGGGACGAGTAAATTGGTCATCTAATTCGTAGCTAACATTAATTGTACGTAAACAGGTGAGGACTGCCTTTAGAACCTGGTGTGGCACATTGATTGGCTTCAAAAACTCATCATTCATCATCTTATCACCGTCTGCAACCAATTGACCGAGCTTTTTTTTTTTTGGTAAACGTTTTTCAAATTAAAAGCAAGACCAAAAAGAAATACATGCTTTAGAAAGGCCATAGTTTGTTATGGACCTAGTCCTTAGAAAATAAAATTAAATCAGCTCAAATAAATTAAGAGTTAACGAAAGAACCCAATTGAAAACTCGGTTAATTGAATCCAAACAATTGACCGAGCTTTCTAAAGGCTTCTTTTTTGGTAACTCCATATTGCTTCTTGAAACAGTTGATTGAGTTTGTCAAAAAAAAAAAAATATAAATATATATATATATATATATATATAAATATATATAATAATTGATAGATTTCTCAAAAGTTGAGAAACCCCACCAAAGATTCTCAAATGAGGTTTTGGTCCAAAAGATCTTATGACTTCCATGTTCACCATCAGTGATATATGGCAATCGAGGTTTCACCACCAAATTTATAGGTACAAAATGTTTTTGTCACATGAAAGGAAGCAATAACGTTACAGAGAATTATTTTACTTTTACTTTAGTGGGTAGACTAGTGTCAAGGCAACGACTAATCCTTTAATTAGGGCCATAAAAGTGAAAAAGACGTTTCCATACTTTTACAACTACTTGGGAGTTGGGCCACAAAAGTAGCCTCTTTCTCTGACCAACCTAACTTGAGAAACCAGAATTTTGCCTTGGCTCCATCTCCATCTTCTCTCTATTCTGATCGACGTTTACAGAGATCCTCCTTTTGTCGACCAGCTTTCGGAACTTGTTTTGGCGAAATGAGTACATTATGAGTGAGACGGATTCTTCTCCGTGAGCACTATAAAAGACTACCTTTATTAGAAGTTGGTGTTGCACATTGATCGTCTTCAAAATCTCCTCATTAATCATCTTATCAATGCCTGCAACCAGTTGATCGAGCCCGTGACACTGTCACACTGACATTATCCTTTGCTCATGTCATCCTAACAGGGCCGTCTAAAATCACTTGTAGCCCTGTTCAAATTTTTATTGTATCATTATTTGTTTGAGTCGGGCCATGTTCGACCACTCCATTTCCACGTGGTTAAAGACGGCCCTGCATCCTAATCATCATGGCACGTACGTGTTAAGTTTGATTATCAAACAACAACATATTGATTAAATTACAGTGGAAATTTGTTCCTTACCTCATAGTAGCCAAACATATCATTCACCAATATCGTGCTTTTACTGTCATTGCTCTAACGTACATATCTACTCTAACATAACGAGTTTGTCTTTCAACCACTCATAAGACTTGTCTCTTGCAGCTATTGTCCATAGCCATCAAAATACCTGCTAAGGTAAAATATAAATACTCATCAAGGCTATGCAAGTGACCTACTCTTGCCCATTTGGCGAGTTGAGTGTTGGCTCTCACAAGCCTCAAAAGTGACCACATGCACTATTAATACTACAATTACTCTATATGTTCTCCAAAAACCGTTTAGGATGATTTTGGTTATTGAATAATTTGATTGTTCACGTCTTTAATTGTAGCACCCCTTACAAGCTGTAAGATCCTCCTAATAGCTAAAGCAAGAAAGTGTAATCGGAGAAGAAGAAGAAGATTGGGAAAGTTTTCTTATTTCTGTCAAAAGTGTTTGCTAGACTCTGACTTAAACAGAGGATTCGACCCTTGTTATGTTATAACGAAAATTTGATTCTCATTTTCTTCCGGCCGACAGGGGACCGGTCCGAGTCGGTTTAAATTACAATATCAAATTCAATCTCTTAAATGTGTCTCAAATCTCAACCCACCCACCAAAAAGCTAAATTTACATGATTGCCCCCCGAAAGAGAGTCAAATTACTCATTAGCGTTGTTTCTTGTTCTTCGCCAAATCGCCATTATCGGGGGCCTCTTACCTCTCTCCCCTGTGACGATTCCGTCAGCGATTGACCCAGAGCTCCGAGATCTGCTTCTCAACGTCATGCTCTTTCTTTAGTCCTCAAATTTACAACGGAAACTGGGAGAGAAAGATTGTTTTTTTTTTCTCTATGGTCGGGGCAACTATGGGGTCGTCTTCTGAGATCATCGATATCGCTACGAGTGCTCGGAGAATAGGCGTGGATAATCGTATTTCTCTCAGATTTTACTTCAGGATCGCTGATAATATCCTCAAACAGGTTTTCGTCTTCATACTTGACTTTGATTTTGATTTACGGTTACTCTATCGATGTATATTTGTTTGGGGGTTTCTATTTTTTTACTTGATTCTTGTGATTGATGCTCTCCAATTTGTTCTTTCTCTCTTTGATGGGATTATTGTTGGCTCAGCAGAGTTACATGTTGCTCGCCAGATAAGATATATTTTTTAGGAGAACGAATTGAATTTTGAAACCTGCCGTTTTTTGAGTATTTCCAATCCATTTTTACACACTTACAATGTTTGGTTGTTTTTGAGGTGCTCTTAATTCTTGTGTCTGAGCATTTGGCATGTATGCTTGTGCTCTCGCTAGCTCTGTAATTATGTTTGCTTGCTTTTTTTTTTTTTAAGTTCTATTTGAGCTGTCAAGTTCGATTGGAAGTATCCATATGATCATTGTGGTCACAGAAACTGGTTTTGAGGAAAAATAGTAGGACAGATTATGGAATTAGTTTTCATTCTATGATCTGGAAAACCTTGTGGAAGAACGTGCCTTTAGTACCTTGACATTGATGCTTGTATAGTCTCTGTGGAATTATCAGATGAGTTTCGAGACTTGTTCTTATGTTTTTCCCCACATTGTGGTTCTAAATGCATCTTGGTTAAACATAATTTGAATTATTTTTTGGATGTCTTCATCTTGATTTTTAGTTGTTGGCTTATTGTTTCTCTGAAAGTGAACTTGTTTAAGATCTTTTTTTCTCTCAAGTTCCTAATCATATGCATAAACATTTTGTAGGCCAACATATTTCGAGCAGAGAAGAATATAATTGATTTATATGTCATGCTTCTGCGTTTTTCGAGGTGAGGATGATACATCAGAAACATTCTGACAGAATAAAAGATGCTGATCCTTGACACTCTTGGTAGAGAGAACAAGATCCTAATACCTTTATTTTCCTGAAATCAACTATGTTTTTGTTTTTCTCTAGCTTGGCTCTCGAGACTATACCCTCCCATCGAGATTACAGAACAGCTCTTCAAAGCAACAAAGAGTATTTGAGAATGGTAATGGATATATATCTGTATGATCCTCTGTCAATGTTTTGTCTATCAACCAGTAGTTTAATGTAAGCTTTTATCTCGTCTAGAGACTATTGGATGTCTTGACTGAGCTGGAGAAGTTGAAACCAGTTGTACAGCAAAGGATCGATGAAATGAATCCCAAGCCCATACCTCGATATAATGTGCAAGCTCTTCCAGCAAATGGTTCCCAACGCTGGTCTTCGGCCGTAAAACCATCGTTAAGTAGCTATGACCATGCAAAGGTGTATACCCTTGTTAGTCCCATAATGCATACATATTTCTAATCATATGCATTGTTTTCCCCTCTTGTTCATTTTGAAACTTTTGGTTTCAATTAGTAAAAGATGACATTAATGATACTGAATTTTAAGCTGCAGTAGATAAACATTCCCTGCTCCTTTCTATGTTTCTCTTGTTCGGCATAGGTAATAAATCCTACTGGACATAATTTTGGCTACATGGGTTCCAGGGGTCAGCAATTCTTGAACGCTCCACCACTTGAAGAGCGTTTCCGAAAGATGTATGTCTTCAGTTTTATTTCATGAACCTGTTCTCAATGGAAGATCTTTGTTGTATTTCTTACACTGTTTTTCTGGTCTCATGGTCCTGGCTTATAAATTTTATTAACTGCACGATTTATCTAGGTCAGTGAACTTAATCCGACCAACAGATGAAACCCTTTCCAAGCACTCTATCTTGGGTCCAGGTGGACTTCGTGCACAGTGGCAGCCTCCGAAGAATGATGTAAAGGTATTATAGCATGCTTCTTTTTTATCCACTTCTTCACACTAAGCTGATGTTTTTTTTGTTGTATTATCCAGGTTCAGTATCCAAGCAATATAGATTTTTCGCCAGTTGAAATCCCAAGGTTAGACCATCTAGCTGGTTTTAAAGCAAAATGGACATTCCCATTCTGCAAATCAAGAGATTTTTGTTTTATGGCTTACATTTTCCTCCCCCTCCAACTTTCACCTCTTGACAATCTCACGCCTCTGTGTTCATCTTTCCTATTGATGTTCTCTATCTGAAACAGCTTCCAACGACTCTTGGATAGCAAACCAATGATAACAAACGGCAGTAACAACGAACCTGAGAGGCCAATTGTGGAATCAAGTGCTACATCTAGTGAAAATATCCAGAAAAATTACACTGAAGAGCTTTCGTCCATGATTTCTTTTGAAGAACCAGAAAGCGTTAATGACAACACTTTGATTAGGCAACCTTCACCACCTCCAGTACTTGCAGAAGTTCAAGACTTGGTTCCTGCTTTATGTCCTGAAGCTAGAGAAGCGGAATGTAAGATAGAGAACCCTTTGCCAGATGAATCTCTGCGGTCTGAGTCTCCTCTTGAGCTCCATATTGTAAGTTTGCTATATTTCTCCTCTCTTTGTTATGATTCTGATGTCAAAGCTCATACAAATATCAGGGGAAAAAATTGAACTTTGGGTTGCATTAATTGCTGATTTGTCGTGAAGGCTTTATCGTGTTCTATAGCTTGTCCTATAGTTTGGTAGACAGCCACAAGTCCTGTATACTATTTAGTATTTACCCAATTGTGTTCATATTTTGATAATTACCTTTATTTGCAGGCAACAACAATGATGGATACCTTTATGAGGCTTGCCAAGTCAAACACTAAAAAGAATTTAGAGACGTGTGGTATTCTTGCTGGCTCATTGGTGAGTCATGCGATATGCCTATATCATTCTATCTCTCATATTTCAAAAATGCGATATCGACATTGCCCATGAAAATGGATCGGTATTAATGATCTGTGAATCACGTGTGCAGAAAAACAGAAAATTTTATATAACAGCTCTCATCATACCAAAACAGGAATCAACATCTGACTCTGTAAGCTCAGTCTTGTTTTTGTATCTCAACTTAGTTTCTTCTTATGCAGTTCACTTATCTCTCTCTCTGTCTACAGTGTCAGGCCACAAACGAAGAGGAGATCTTTGAAGTACAAGACAAGCAATCCCTTTTCCCACTTGGATGGATTCATGTGAGTAAATATATATATGATTTTAAATCTCTAGCTTTAACTGCTTTAATGCTTGAGATATCAGTCTTTGTTAGTATCATATTTCTCAGATAAGTGGTCTCATATATTTCTTTACTGTCTCCATTTCTTCAGACGCATCCGACACAGTCTTGTTTCATGTCATCCATTGACGTGCACACACACTATTCATACCAGGTACGAGATAAAATGCAAGCTACATCTTTCTAAATAATGTCAAGGAGAATTACATATATAAGCAATGGAAGTATCCCCCAACTTTGTCTTTCCTCATAAAGAAAGCTTAAATTACAATGTTTTCTTTTCCAGATTATGTTACCGGAAGCTGTGGCAATCGTTATGGCGCCACAAGACTCTTCAAGGTAATAAAAAACAAACAAAAGTCCAAAAATGAAATGATTTGAGAAACCTTAAAAAGATTCTTTTTTTTTTTTAGGAATCATGGAATATTCCGGCTGACAACGCCGGGAGGAATGACGGTGATAAGGAACTGTGACCAGCGTGGGTTTCACGCGCACAGTTCGCCGGCGGATGGAGGACCAATTTACAATACGTGCAAGGATGTTTACATGAACCCTAATCTCAAGTTCGATGTCATTGATCTCCGATAGTATTCACTTGCGCC
The DNA here is from genome assembly GCA_900406395.1 of Kernera saxatilis. Classification (NCBI taxonomy): domain Eukaryota; kingdom Viridiplantae; phylum Streptophyta; class Magnoliopsida; order Brassicales; family Brassicaceae; genus Kernera; species Kernera saxatilis. The sequence continues at coordinate 33,936 of OVAY01000598.1, forward strand.
TTTGAAAGTGAAGCTACGTTCTGTAAAATCCATCTTTCTCATCGATTGTAACAAATTCCGTATATGTTTATATCCCGATTTTTAATATGATTTGCGTAAGTTCATGTACAATTTACATGTAAAACTGGGGAAAAAGATTCAATATCGAGAAAAGTTGAAATAATTATTTTTTTGTAAACAAGCTGACAATATATACTTATAGTTTAAGGGAGCCTTAAAAGCCTTTATATCTGTATTTTGATGGGAAACAAATATTGTGATTCGTCTTAAGATAATATGGGGGACATGTATTTCTTAAACACAAAAAAAAAATTGTTTTGTTAATCACTTACTTGTTATATAACTAAAATAAGTGAATGGGTCAGGTTAGACTTGGCTTTTCAACTACCCTTTCACAGATGTTTAATGTTGTTGATCACTCACCTTATTCTATTTATACATTTCTATATTGTTCTGTATATCAAACCAGCTTTATAAAACTTTCAGAATATATGTGCACAGTACACCAATATATATGTATTTTTGTATGACATTGGTGTTACCCACATCTTACTTGTCTCTTTATTGAAAGTAAGAGTCTTTTATGTCAACAACAACACTTGGTATTGATTGCAATATTGAGCATTTCATATGTTAAAGATAGGATCTGTAAGATAGATATGATCACTTTAGTCTGATTGCTTTGATCTGTCATTGAGGTTCTGTCCAATTCGAAATATTGAAGAGTTTGGTAGTAACACTAAACAAATGTGTGTACAAAAAAAAACGTAAAACACCCAACAATTTGTAGACACAATTAAAAGAGGAAAAATTATTTATCGAAACTCTCAATCTCTTTTCGTCCTGTGATCATCTATTTCTTGTTCTTCTTCTTCTTCTTCGTCTTATCTTTCGAATGGCGTAAAATTGATCCTAACCCAAACGTAGATGGACCGTTGAGGACTGGAATGACCGAAAAGCTTCCTCCTCCTTCACCTTTCTTTCCTGCGTGCTTTTGTGGCCTAAACTGATACGCATTGCAACATATAGAGAGAGAAGAAGTAGAAGAGATCCTATGGTTGTTAACATCTCTCAGCATTGCTCTCTTTGAATTAGTAACCGAACCTGTAGAGTTGCTTCTCGTGAGACGAGGAAACGAACAGATCAGACTCTTCTTTATGTCGCAGTTGAGGCTTGAACTTCTCTTGAAACTCCAAAAAGACTTTGAGGACTTCTCTGCTTCCGAGTCAGAGTTTGCGCCGCTTGCTCTCCCATTGGTCTCCTTCTCGCTGTGTTTTGTGGGTAAAGGTTGTGGCGGGAGAGGAGATGGAGAAAGAGAGGAGGTAATGGGAGGGAGTTCGTACTTGTAGAGACGTTTTGGCGCAGTCGAAGCTGCGGTTACATGGAAAGGGAGGATCATGCCGTCTGCAAAGATCTCATCGGCTGGTGAGGAGTCTCCGGGATCAAAGTTGTTTGAGATACGGAACTCGAAAGAGTTTGATGAATCTAGAAGAGTTTCGTCTCTTCGAATAAGGCCAGATGATTCTTTTACGGGTGGTGGTGCTCTATCGGATTGGCCAAGATCACTCGAGAAAGAAATCCGCTGGTGATTTGACTCCGTGCAGATCATAGTCGAAACAAAAACAAAAAAACAAATAAAAGCCAAGTGAGTGAAAATGATCTCCTTCAATGTCAAACTCTGCTTTAGGACAATGGAAGTTGTACGTTTCGATTAAAACTCATAAAAGTTGGTGAGGAGAAGTTGAAGTCTCGAATAAAATAATGGAAGGCGTAATCTGTCTAAAGATTGTGGTGAGCCACTCACTACTAGAGGAAGCAATATCATAATAACTAAAGGTATTTTAACAGGGGTTGAATAAGTATGTGATCGATAGTGAACCGAGCCAGGTGGTCTTTAAAGTTAGCCACAATTGGTGGTTCAATGAGAAGTCTTGTTAGCTTGATCATGGCTTATAACGGTCAACCCTGTTTGTGATGGTGCTAACCAACCCATCTCATTCTCTATTATCCACCGGTCCTGCTCTTGTATCAATTTAAGAAAGGGTATTAACGCAGATTCAGGCCAATCTCATACTAATTTAATTTAGAAAGCAATAGTAATGTAAAACGTGACGATCCTTACCATGTGTTTGTTCAGCAAAAAGGCAAAACAATCTCCCACGGGTGTAGAATGTAGATACAAGATTGCAAGGTCAGGCTGTGTCATGTGTTGAACTCAGCATCCACGTTGAAGTCACAGTTAGGTGCTGGTGTGTTCTGATTAAGTCTTCGCAAGCACTTGTGAATCTATCATGTTCGCGCAGGCATCTAATGAGTCCGGATCGTCTGGTACTAAAGAAATGTTTGTACTTGGACGTATCAGAGAGGAAGGGACTTGTGTGAACCTCGTGTAAATGTGAGCCTGTGAAGTCATCAATCAAACAAACACGTGACAGCACAAAGTTTGTTGTTCAAATCCTAAAAATGGTCAACAGAGAAACATTAGATTCAAAAAATGGCGCAGCATCTGTAACTCGACTTAACAGAGAGAAATAAACCATATTAACCTCAGAGATGTAAGAGCTTCTCCGATCCTGCAAAGTCATCAAAAGTTTTATAACAGCACAGACATTCTTGCTCTCCAATATACCATTGGTGAGACAAGCAGCACGTTCTTGACATGGAGGCACCAATTCATGAAACTTACTCAAGAACAAGAAGATTCTTTGTTTTTTCATACACCCACATTGGAAAAACAAAAGAGAATATGGACTAGACTTGAGAAACCTCTTTGAGATGAAAAGATAGTTACAGAGAGACACTGAAGCAACTGCATCATTAAAAACAAACAGCTGGAGATTACATTACTAACATATTCTGAACTAAACATTATGAATGAACTGATAATAGCCCGAGTATCCGCATTACAGCAAGAAGTAATAGAAACCAGAAATTGGGTTTCTTCACGGACCCACCCGGGACATTGCTACATTTTCCTTTGTTTACAATGGAAACTGCATATAAACTTGAGAATGCCTCAAAGTAGAAACAAGAAGAGAGAAACAAAGTTGATACATTTTTGCTAAAAGTAACACCTTTTCACGTTTCCACAGCTTCAGGGACATTATAAGAATCTGTTGTTACTTCTTCTGTCAACCACAATCCAGGAAAAATCGTCTGCAAACAAATTTTTCCAGAGAAAAGACAAAAAATTAGTAAGCATCAATTCGATTTTCTCAGAGCAACCAAAAAAAAATCCCCGCCGAGACTTACATTCAATTTCTTCTGAACAATCCTTGGTCTCTTCTTAGGTCTCCTTGGAGGTCTTTTCCCAATCATGGTTGAGAAATCCTCTTCAATTTCTTCTTTCAACAACGAAACGGAGAATTTCAGCTTCTCCATTTCGTCATCGATACCTCTCTTCACGCCAATTTCATTCCCGACGATCTTCACCGGCGATTCGTCTCCGGGTTCACTACACGCAGCTCTTCTCGTCCTCAGATTCCAGGGCCGAGCCGCCGCCACGACTACCTCGCCGTTGCTCGCTCCTCCTCCTCCTCCTCTAAGCTTCTCGTTCGGAAATCCAGCGATGGTGACGGATCTGTTGGCTGCGTGATCTGGAGATGGAGACGGAGACGAAGAAGAAGAGGGAAAATGAGGAGATCGGTGATGTGAATGTGATGGTAGATTGACGCATCTGAGGAATCTCTGTTGACCCCAACGGAGATAAGGCAAGGTGAAGTTATGGAGACGTTTGGATCTTTCAGGAGGAGGCTCCATTGAAGAGCTTTGCGTCTTCTTCTTCTTCTTCTTTTGAAGATTTCGATTTTTCTTCTTCTTCTTCTTCTTCTTCTCTCTCGTCTCGTCTTTTTGTTGAGCTTCGAGCAGTTCAAAGTTTTTTCGTATTTATTCTCTGAATTATTTGTGTTTTTCTTTATTTTTAAATGTTGGATTATTGTAACGTTGTGCGAGTTTTGGTAAGCTTTCTTCTGTAATGAAAACTAAACAAAGGACTATCTAAATATATACATCTATCTATTTATATAGTACATCTTTTTAGTTAAATTCACTAATTTTTAAAATAAGATGCTTAGCAACATGTCAAGTAGTGTGGATTTAACTATGAGATTAATGGTTGGAGGTAGAACAAAAAATAAGCTGATGATAAGTAGTGGAGCTAAAAAAAAAAAAAAAAACTTATACTAATCAAAATAGAATGAGAAGTTGCAAACAATCGAGACATTTTTCTTACAGCAAAAACTTTATAGATAAAAAAACATGTAAAATCTCATATACGGTTCTGTGCAAGATATCAGTTTGGAGAATATTTGCAAAGATATTGCCCTTCTGGTGGGCAAAATACAAGGCTCGAAATTTTTACATGTCAAAATGTTTAAACGTGGTGGTTCATATTTCAGCTAAATATTAATGTTTTAAGACCGAACCGAACATCGAATTGGGATTACTTTTCGAATTATTGGATTACTGGGTCGACAAATTATGGATTAATATCGATTTTTTTAGATTTTATCGGATTTTTAAACAGTCAATTTTAGTACTAAACCAGAACCGGATTGTTTAGTAGATCACCAATTTTGTCGGTTCGACCGCAAGTTCGGATCGAACGTGAAAACATTGCTAAATATAGGTCTCATAATATATATTTTTTAAACCTTATTATCTTCCATTTTAGTTATTTTCTTTTTTTTTTGGTTAAAATCTTCCATTTTAGTTAACTAATTGTTTGCACCATAACTATGTAAATTCTCTTTTTACTTAATAAAATTGTTAATTTCCGGGGGAAAAAAAATTAAAGAGCATGTATTAATTCATTAGTTCTCATGAGCAGAATTTGTTTTGGCATTTATGTAATCGGCTCTAAAGCACAAAGCATAGCTGTTGTATATGTTGATTTTTGAGCTTCGTAGTAGTATTTTTTCTTTCTTTCCAAAATGTTAAAAATATTCCATGAAGATATGAAATTATTAAGGCCCACTAATTTCTATTCATCCATAAAGCCCATTAAGCCTTTCTCCTTCATCCTTCTCTCTTCCATTCTTCGCCGAGATCGCGAGTTTCGCGAAGACGTCAGCTTGAAAAACCCTCCTAATCTGATCTCTGCAAGTCCATTTCATGGCTCCTTCCGAGTTCTCATCACAGATTTAACACTATGCATTAACTAGGATCTCTGCAAGACCGTCAGATCAATGTCGTCTTCCAATTCTCTAATGGACAACCTGTTCCAGCGAAGCCTCGAGGATCTGATCAAAGGGTTTCGTCTCCAGCTCCTCGGAGAATCAGCTTTCATTTCAAGAGCCCTAGAAGAAATCCGCCGCGAGATCAAAGTGACAGATCTCTCCACTAAATCCACGGCCCTTCAAAAGCTCACTTACCTCGCCGCACTCCACGGCGTCGACATGTCGTGGGCGGCTTTCCACGCCGTCGAGGTTGTTTCCTCTTCATGGTTCCAGCACAAGAGGATCGGGTATCAAGCAATTACTCAATCATTCAACGACCAGACCTCGGTTCTGCTTCTGATCACCAACCAGGTGCGGAAGGATTTGAACAGTGCTAACGAATACGAGGTAAGTCTCGCTCTGGAATGCTTGTCTAGGATTGGAACTCATGACCTAGCTAGGGATTTGACTCCTGAGGTGTTTACTCTCTTGGGTAGTAGTAAATCTTTTGTCAGGAAGAAAGTAATTGGTGTGGTTTTGAGGGTTTTCGAGAAGTACCCTGATGCTGTTAAGGTATGTTTCAAGCGTCTTGTCGAGAATCTGGAAAGCTCTGATCCGCAGATTCTGTCTGCCGTCGTTGGAGTGTTCTGTGAGCTCGCCACTAAAGATCCTAGCTCTTGTCTTCCATTAGCTCCTGAGTTCTATAAGATACTGGGCGATTCGAGGAACAATTGGGTTCTGATTAAGGTCCTTAAAATATTTGCTAAGTTGGCTTCGATTGAGCCAAGGTTGGGTAAGAAGGTGGCTGAGCCGATCTGTGAACATATGAGGAGGAGTGTGGCAAAGTCTCTGGTGTTTGAGTGTATTAGAACCGTGGTGAGTAGCTTGAGCGATCACGAAGCAGCAGTGAAACTTGCGGTTGCAAAGATCCGGGAGTTTCTGGTGGAAAATGATCCAAATCTCAAGTATCTTGGTTTACATGCCTTGTCAATTGTTGCTCCAAAGCATTTGTGGCCAGTTTTGGAAAACAAAGAGGCTGTTGTCAAGGCTCTAAGCGATGAGGATCCAAATGTTAAACTTGAGGCGTTGCATCTCTTAATGGCAATGGTGAATGAAGATAACGTGTCGGAGATCTCAAGGATTCTTATGAATTATGCACTCAAATCAGACCCTTTGTTCTGCAACGAGATTATTTTTTCTGTCTTATCGGCATGCTCCAAAAATGCATATGAGATCATAGTTGACTTTGATTGGTATTTGTCTCTTCTCGGGGAAATGGCTAGAATCGCACATTGTCAAAGAGGGGAAGATATTGAGAATCAGTTAATTGATCTTGGTATGAGGGTCAGAGATGCTAGACCACAGTTAGTTCGTGTTTCTTGGGCACTCCTTATTGATCCTGCATTACTCGGTAACTTGTTCTTGCACCCAATATTATCCGCTGCTGCGTGGGTTTCAGGGGAATACGTTGAGTTCTCTAAGAATCCATATGAAATCGTGGAGGCGCTTCTGCAACCACGCACTGATCTCTTGCCACCCTCCATAAGAGCCATCTACATACAATCAGTTTTCAAAGTTCTTTTCTTCTGTCTCGGGTCTTACTTCTCGGCCCAGGAATCCACTTCGTCATCCTTGGCTCAGGAGTCTAGTTCTGGCTCTTCATCAATGATTGCTTTTACATATGAATCTATATCGAACCTGGTGAATGTGATTGAGCTTGGTTTGGGGCCGTTATCTGGAACCCATGATGTGGAAGTGCAGGAGAGAGCTAAGAACGTTTTAGGATTCATTGGTATGATAAAGCAAGAAATAGCTGAGAAAGTAAATCTCCAAGCCAGTGAAGCAGAAGCTTGTAGAGTCACAGCATTCATGGAAGATGTGTTCTCAGAAGAGCTCGGCCCCATTTCTGTAACTGCACAGGAAAAAGTTTGTGTACCTGATGGATTAGAGCTGAAACAAAGTCTCAGGGATCTGGAAGAGATCTGTGGGGGATTTCTTAAACCCGTGGAATCGGATTCGGTGTCATACACGGACAAGATCAGCTTCTCTGTCTCGAAACTCAGAATCAGAGACCAACAAGAAGCCTCGTCATCGTCATCTCTTCCACCTGAAGCTGCTTCATCTCTGCTAGCTGAACACCGCAAACGTCATGGCATGTATTATCTTACTTCTCAGAAGGACGATCTGGATAGCAACGGCACACCAAGCGATTATCCTCTGGCGAATGAATTAGCAAACGAGATATCCCTGGATCCGTTGAACCCCAGGAGAAAGCCGTCTAAACCGAGACCTGTAGTGGTGAAACTAGACGAGGGAGATGAATCAAGAATTACTAAAGCAAAACCAAATACAGAGACTGCAAATGACGATGGATCTTTGTCCCGAGCTATCCAAAGCGCTCTTCTGGCAAAGAACAAGGGAAAAGAGAAAGACAAATGCGAGAGAAATCCAAATTCGGGACAGGAAGAAGAAGAGAGCTCGAGAAAAGAAACTCACCAGAGCTCAGAGAAGAAGAAGAAGAAGAAAAAGAAAAAGAATGGGGAGAGAAGTAGTAAGCATAAATCGCAACGGCGAAGTGAAGGAGCTTCTGCTTCAGAACAAGTTATAATCCCAGATTTTCTCTTGTGAGTGAGAAAGAAGCTAATCTGTGTTTTGAGTTGTAAAAAAAAAAAAGTGTTCGTTACGAATCTCTTTGTTTTCATACACAGAAACCAAACAAAATCTGTTGTGTATAGCAATTTTTATGTATTTGGTTTCTTGGTTTCTGTTATAATTTGTAAGAGTGTGATCCAGTGAAACATTTTTGCTAACAAGATAGATCTTTTTTTCGGAAGTATATTTTCATATTTTATTAGATGGAAACATACATAATACACATAACATTCAAAGCATGATGATGATCATCATCCCACTATTATTCTAAACAGTACTAACGAGGACTAAGACCCACTTTAGCTAGCAATTAACCACTCATAATCAGCGAAGCTTGTCACTAATTAATCATGATTAACAAACATCCTTAACAGTTTGGGGAAGGAATCTTGCAACTGTTTGAGACTTTCTTGGCGTTTGGAGAGCTAACAAATTGGCGGAGGTCAGGGTTCCTCAAGTACCCACAAAGGCATGGCTTCTGTTCTCTCAGCTTCGCGCAGCACAACGCCGAGGGCGGCGAAGATGACGTCATCGCCGCCGCACATGAAGCCAGCTCCATCGGCGAGCATGTCACCCCTTCCACCACCGGGATTTTGGCCACCGTCACCAGGAGAATCGCCGCCGCAAAAGCTAAAATGGAAACCACCATCAACTTCACCATGTTTCTTCTTCTTTGATTCTTCTGTGTGTGTTTGCTGTTTTTCTATATCTATTTAGAAGTCCCTTCTATTTATAGAGAAGGAACGTGAATTAATACTAAAGCTTTTTTTTTTTTTTTTTACTTTTCTAAAATTCCAATGTGTTTATTAGAATAAAATGTAGAGCACTAAAATTTTATACTTTTGGTTAGTTTTTTTTTCTATACTTTTGGTTAGTTAGTTGATAGTTTCATCAATTCCGTGCACTTATTGAGACATGATAAAAGAAATGTGATTTGAATTCCTGTAACTCATGTGACATCATACATCTTTTTACCATTTTATTTTCTTCAACCATTTTGTTTCATTCAACAACATTGATTTGAGTTTTATCAGATATTTATGCATATTACAAGATATTTAAAGCTGGTTATGAGTTATATTTTAGAATGTCTGAATATTTTAATGGCATTTTCTGTAAAAATTTCCTCCACCAACTATTTTTTTTGGCAAGTTGAAATTAGCCCAAACACAAATCTACCCTTTTTAACTGCGAAAAGTATAAGAAAACCCATACATAAATTTACGGATGGTTATAAAAATACATTACCCATTGTGCTACATCAAGCTAAAAAGTTATACATTTTTAAAAATTGACTGTATTATTATATAGGAAAACTGCATGATATAAGTTATAATAGCATGTTTTAGTGGAGAAATTAAATGATCAGTAGCAGAGAAAAACTGTAAGAAGACTTAATTACCATTGATGTGGAAAAGAGAGAAAGAAAGAAAATGAAACATTTGTCACACACACTTTCTGCGTTTCTCTCTCACTACAAAATAATTATAGCATGTCACCAACCTATAATTTTTCTCAACTGTATTTCGGTTTTCCTCTTTCCTTATAGCACGCCACGAATTCAGTTAACACCTATCTAACACAATTATGTGAATGACACGTTTATTTAGTTAAATAGTTTGATATGAGATTATTTTTATGCATGCAGACTGCCATGTTATAAATAAATAAGAAAAAACAAATATGTATATATATGATGTTTATTGTTTAAGAAAATGGGAATTTTAATTCTACAAACTGTTTTGTATTCCCCTTCATCTTTTGACATATTCACGTAAATCTTAGATTTGTCCAGTGCCCGCATGCTTGATATAAGTCTATCGTATAGACTTTTGAAATTTGCATGCAGAAAATCTGCCGAAAACGAAAGTTTATCATACTTCCGGACGTTAGTTTTGTGTCATATATTCTACCATACAATTCGTCATATGATTTTTTTTTTAATTAAATTTTGTTATGTTGCTAGAATTTAATGGAGGAAACAAGTGTCAACTTTGATAGTTTGATGGAACTGGTGAAGATAAAGAAAACAATAGTGATTAAACCCAAATTCAACCATCTTAAACCACTCGATCCAAAGAGAGACAAAGCAAGAGGAAGGTTGTAGATATCACAAAGCAAAATGAGTATCGACGAAAGAGGAGAAGCGACAATAACTATGGCAAGTCAATGTCGGTGGAGAAGCAAAGTTGAAGTCGTTTAGTTTTTTTTTTTTTTCCTTTCTTTGTGGTTGTCGATTTAGGGGAAAATTAATTAGGTAATATTTAGGATAATTATATTGATTATGTTTTTTTTTTAATCGAAATATAGTTTCATCAATTTCATAATTGAACAAGCAATTTGAGACCAATTTTATAAAAGGATAATTTGGATATTATAAGGGATGATTTGATGAGTAATAAATATTAAAAGGATTATTTTAGCTATTCTTAAATTTTTTGGAATGTTTAAGGTAATTTTCTCTACATTTATCAGAATTTAAAATTTATGATTATTATTTTATTAGAAAAAGTAAAGGCTTATTTGCTAGATAGGCAAAAAATCTAAAAAAAGAAGTGAAATGAAGAGTTTATCAACCTTGTAGTCAAATTGCTAAAAGAAACAGCAAAAGGATAATAATTATGAAATTTTTTAAAGCATAAGTTTTAATCCAAATCAAGTCTGTTATCAAATGTAGTCTCATACATTATAAGAAACAACAAAAAAACAAGGAACAGAGGAAAACAGAACACAACAAAAACACATATTTTCTCTTCTCGTAAGTGGAGAATCTAGCAACCACATTTGTCTCCAATACTTTTAAGGCCTTTTCAGATGTGATGCATGTGGGAGTCTTGTATTGAGTAACTGAAGCACCCTTTAAGATGAACAAGTCCATAAGAGAATCGAACGTCCCATCATTCACTACTCTTATCTCGAGAGCCCCGACAGATCCGGAAAGTCGACACGCCTTCTATTCGTCGTCAAGCGAATCCTCCATTACCAAACAACATTCCAAGAATGTCTTTTCATTGAACTTGAGGTCCTTAACGTCTTCGTTTTTAGCTTTTACTTCCCAATAAATCACGTAGTGACCCGGACTACTTGAGATATCAGCATAGCTGGTGAATTCTACAAGCCTTAGATGTTAGATCTGATGAGTCAAGAACCAGGTTTGCTCGATTCACCGCCTTAAACAAGTCTTCTTCATTTGTCCGATCAGTATCAATGCTTAACACCACGTTCTCTCTTCTTGCAAACCTAAACTGAGGTGCCTTGTTGTGGAATCCAGTCACCTGTGAAGGTTTTAATAAAGAAGGAAGATGATGAATAATTTTTCTTGTATTTCATTCACTTGATCATTTCAGATTTACAACGTTCCTATTTATACTGAGACATCATCAAAACCCTAAATCATAATCTGTTGACACTTGTCATCCTTATACTGAATCAATTGATCCAAGAGCTGTGAACCGATTGTGTATCGGGATGAGAGCTTCAGCCTTGCAGGTCACGCTCTTCTGTCCTTGCTCTGTTCGTACTCTGCTTTTGTCAGTTTGTACAGTCGACCGTTGTGGAGTGGGCTGAAGCATGTGTTTGGGCTCTTTCTTCTGTTGGCCCAACTCCGTTTTTATCTCCAAAACGTCTCTGTTTGGTTTAGTGCTCATGACTTCATTTTGAACTGAAGCTTCTGCTTTGGTTAGAGTATTTATCTTGATAGCCCCCCTCAAACTTGGTGGAGGTGGAAAATCTACACCAAGTTTGAATCTCAATGAGCAGAAAGCTTCATGTGGCAAAGATTTGGTGAAGATGTCTGCAATCTGCAAGTGAGTTGGTATATGCTTCACCACTAGAGCTACTAAGGCAACTCTCTCTCGGACATAATGATGGTCAAGCTCGAAATGTTTCGTTTTCGAGTGAAAGGCAGGATTTGCCGTAAGATATACTGACGACAAGTTATCACAGTAGAGTTCCGGAGTAGAGTGAAGTGGTATACCCAGCTCTCGGAGAAGAAAACACAGCCAAGTGATTTCAGATGCAGTATCAGAAAGTGTTCTATACTCAGCTTCTGTTGAACTTTTGGAGACTGTAGGCTGTTTCCGAGAGGACCATGATATGATATTTTGGCCTAAGAAAGTGCAGAAACCACCTGTAGATCTCCTTGTGACTTTGCATCCAGCCCAATCACTGTCACTGTAAGCTCTTAGTGTGCAATCTGTGTCTTTGCTGAAGGAGATTCCCATAGTGATAATGCCCTTTAGATATCTGAGTATACGCTTGAGTAAAGTAAAATCAGATAATGTTGGAGCATGCATCTTTTGACAGACATAGTTAACCGCAAATTGAATGTCCGGTCTTGTTAATGTCTGATATTGAAGCTTTCCTGCTAAACTTCAGAAGTAAGTAGGATTGGAGAAAGCTTCAGTGTAATCAGGAAGTCGATCCACTTGCAGGGGAAGAGGAGTCGGCATTGGAGAGCAATCACTCATTCCTGCAACAGCTAACAAGTCTTCTGTATATTTTTGTTGCGACAGAAATAATCCTTCAGAGTGAAACTGAGCTTGAATTCCCAGAAAGTAATGGAGTTTCCCGAGATCATGCGGAACTCTTTGTTTAATTCACTCAACAAATTTGAGAACATAGTAGAGTTGTTCCCAGTGATTACCATATCATCTACATAAAGTAAAAGGTAAATCACATTAGTATTTCTTGTATAAACAAAGAGTGATGGATCTCGGGTGCTGCAGACAAAGCCGAACTCCAAGAGAAAGGTGCTAAATTTGTCGAACCAGGCACGAGGGGATTGTTTTAATCCATAGATAGACTTGTGCAAAAGACACACATGCTCTGGTTTTGTCGGATCAATAAATCCAGCAGGCTGTTTCATGTACACGGTTTCAGTGAGATCTCCATGGAGAAATGCATTCTTGACATCGAGTTGTTTAATATCCCAATTCATGATTGTTGCAACGTGAAGGACTGTTCTGATTGTTGCAGTTCTCACTACAGGACTGTAAGTTTCTAGATAATCAATTCCCTCTTCTTGATTGAATCCTTGTGCAACCAGCCGAGCCCTAAGCCTGTCTAATGACCCTTCGGCAATTAGTTTTGTTCTGAATATCCACTTACTGCCCAGAACATTCATATCAGGTTCAGCAGGAACCAGAGACCAAGTTTGTGTTTCAGTGCAATTGCTTATCTCTTCTTGCATAGCACTGTTCCAACCTGCATCTTTGAGAGCTGAAGTGACAGATTTCGTCTCAGGATGAGATACTTTGTGTGTCAAGAGTACATATCTCGGATTCGGTTTGGAGACTCCAGCCTTAGCTCGGGTGATCATTTTGTGCCTATTTTGAGACGAAGAAGACGCTTCTGGTTGAGGGTCTTCACTTTGAGATGGATTTTCTGACACTATGTTATCAATAGAATCTGTCCCGCTAGATGAAGAGGGAGAGCTGTTGCCTATAGAAGCATGATCTAAGCATGTCGTACACCCAGTACTGTCCCTTTCATCAGCAGTAGACTCATTTGTAATAGGGTTTGAAGTTGAATCTTGTGAAGCGGAAGACTCAGATCGGGATGTTGTAGCTTGAGACTGAGAACCTGATGCAGGTAAAGGAGGAAAATTGTTATCAGTAAATAAGGGAATTACCCCTGGGACTTCATTTTGAACTGAAGCTTGGGGTTGAACAGAGATAGGTAGATCAGGAACACTCGGTGAAACATGATTGTCTGGGAATGTGTCACTCGGAGCTGTAGCAAAGCAGATAAAGCTTTGTTGCCATGCTGATAACAAAGAGGTACTCTCCAAATCTTGATGTTGCAGATAGAGATTTGCAAAAGGGAAAACTTGTTCGTCAAAAATGACATGACGACTGATGTACACTTTACCGGTTGGTGGAAAGAGACATCTATAGCCCTTATATTTGTCGTTGTAACCTAAGAAGACACATTGCAACGATTTGGGATCAAACTTATTCTTTGCAGAGTCTCTTAGAATAATCCGGTGTCTTTCCATACAAGACTTCATAAGGGCTGCTGTGATTGTTTGCGACTGTTGAGGGAAGGAGATTACTCAGAAAATTGGCAGTAAAAAACGTTTCCACCCAGTATTTCTGTGGCATCTTGCCTTGAAACATCATGGACATTCCAAGTTCAGTTATATGTCGATGCTTTCTCTCTGCTAGCCCGTTCTGTTGGCTCTGATACCATGAAGGTTTTAATAAAGAAGGAAGATGATGAATAACTTTTCTTGTATTTCATTCACTTGATCATTTCAGATTTACAACGTTCCTATTTATACTGAGACATCATCAAAACCCTAAATCATAATATGTTGACACTTGTCATCCTTATACTGAATCAATTGATCCAAGAGCTGTGAACCGATTGTGTATCGGGATGAGAGCTTCAGCCTTGCAGGTCACGCTCTTCTGTCCTTGCTCTGTTCGTACTCTGCTTTTTTCAGTTTGTACAGTCGACCGTTGTGGAGTGGGCTGAAGCATGTGTTTGGGCTCTTTCTTCTTTTGGCCCAACTCCGTTTTTATCTCCAAAACGTCTCTGTTTGGTTTAGTGCTCAGGACTTCATTTTGAACTGAAGCTTCTGCTTTGGTTAGAGTATTTACCTTGATAACCTGTAGAATATCTCCGATTCTCATTCTATACAAACCGCTTAAATTTGTTACCAATAATTGGTAAGAACACCCGAGTTTGACATCTGCGAGGTCCACAACATCACCATTGTCTCCCTCCATTGGTATGAACTCAAAGTAAGATAGGTTGGGCATTAGCGTGTAAGAGATGTCTTCAGGTTTACACAAAGGATCAAGATTACCATTTTAAGTAGGTCCGATTTGCCGCAATGCCCACCTATTCCTAGGGTTAGCAATTTTTTTTTTTTGCAAAATGTTTTTCACAAGCTCACATTCAGATCAATATTAACTGACGAAATCCGCAACCAAATATACAAATTTTCTTTAGTTTTGTTATAAAAAAAAACTTATCATCATTCATGAATCTGATTTTAGTTTCAACATATAGCGTAAAACGTTATGCACTTACTTGCTTATAACGTGCATGAGAAGATCAGTGATGAATGCATAGCCTTCTAAAAAATTGTTATTCGATGGTATCATTTTGTTTGCTCCTCCCGAAGTTCCCGAACTACAAAAACAGTTTCAAAGCACTTTAGTTTTATATATACACCAACAACGATACCAACAAAAAAGCAAGAAACTTTAGGGCAAGCTAGCTCTTATGCATGCGTACCTTAGGAAGAAGTTTGTAATGGGTAGGGCCGATATTATACTCGATGGCCCTCCATTCACGACGCGATCGACATAAGGTTTAACATCTTTATAGGTGACTATTGGTAAATTCTTCTTGAAGTGCTCTTTAGCAGAGCTTCCATGAAGGAAGTTCTGGAGATACTCTGTTTCTGCGTTAAGTGTGAGTATCTCTTTCAACAAATCGTCTTGTATTTGCTTCACATTCCATGTTAAGTTCTCAAGAACCTTTCCTTTCTGTTCCTCGTTGAAATTAGAGATTATACTCATATTTGGCTATCTCTAATTCACATGGAATGGTTTGGCCTTATATGTATGCTAGATGTTTGTCGTGAACGGTTAGATTTCGTTTAGTGGACCCAACGTCCTTTAATGGACCAGTTTCTAGTAATGTCATTATTATATCAATAAATTACGACCAGGCTGGCTTAGCGCATATATATGTCTGTCTGATAAGGACGTGGTTCGTCTTCTTTTTTTGATCACGTGTTACATTGTTATGTTTTAAAGTTTTTAACTAATACTTTATATCAAAATAAAGTTTTTACTTGTCATTTCAGCTACGAAACTATTGAGAATCGATTCACCATCATGAGCTGGTGAAGTCATATAGGCCTTTAGCTCTAGAGCCTCGTCAAGAACATAATCATCAAGGCAAAGCGGATCCGGAAGAAGTCAGGGATTCCTGAATGATACTTGATTGGGAGGCAATTTGATACATCCCGATCCGGAAATAAAATCAAGCAAAAATTTTATCATTCAAACTTATTCGGATTTAAAACTTTTACCAAATAAATGCATAGCATAAATTAGTAACAAAAAACGAGATTTATTATTCGAAACCGAGACCAAAACAGCTTAATGCCCGAAAGCTACAACTCACACATGCATGTATCATAAAGCATGCGTGAGTAACAAATTACTCAGTAAAAACGGTAATTCCCGCCCACGTACTAACACAATAACAACGACAATCCAATAAACCAATAGGTGACGTAAAAACTTGTATATATAAAATTCTAGGACTTTAATTTTTTTCTCAAAAACAAAAACTTGTATTAAACTTATTAATTATATAGTAATTAAATACGTTTTATCATTAATTTTCAATTAATATGTATGATAGATATAACCGTTGCATATTTACTTCAAATTTATTGAATGTTATATTATTAGTTATGTTATTTATAAAAGTACTTAGTATTTTTGTTATTGGTTTTGAAATTTTATATGCACTATAAAAATATGATTTGGATTATATTTTTAGTTTAGTAATAAACACATATATATATATATATATATATATATATATATATATATATATAT